>CM031238.1:429446053-429513553 GCA_018340775.1 Taxus wallichiana var. yunnanensis | reverse complement strand
AGAAGAATATTTTTAAATAATATCATGATCAAGAATGTGGAGGTAATTTTTCTACAATGGTCACACCCCACAAGGTCTTGAGAGGGGGATATTATTGGCCTACTCTTTTCTGAGATGCATATAAATTGGTAGGAAAACGTGATCCATGCTAATAGTTTGTGGGAAGACCAAGGATTTATTCTCTATCTCTCGGGCCCTATGATCATTGAATAACCTTTCAAACAAAGGGGGTATAGAAGTCAACACTATATTGAACCTGGATTCCAATGTAGACCTTATGTATGTTCTTACTGCTATAAACTACTTCATAAAATGGGTAGAAGCCATTCCAACAAAACATGCCAAATATGGGACAATGTGTAACTTCTTGAAAGAAAACATCATTTCAAATTCAAAATACCAATAAAGACAAGTGGTAGATAATTCCATCTACATCTCTTTAGGTGATATGATATAATTTTTCTTCAATCATGGTATTTACCCATCCCACTCTATTCAATACTATCCGTAATGCAATGGACAAGTGCAATCTGTAATAAAAACACCGTCACTATTTTCCAAAAATTAGTGGATGTAAATCAAAGAGAATGGCATAATAAATTATATAATGCCTTATGAGATGACCGAATCACACCCAAGAAATCTATTGGCACCTCTTCTTTCTAGATATATTATGTGTTTAAAGCTCAAACCCCAATCTCTCAGAGTTACCTTCCTTACAACTGGTGAAGGTAGTATAAATCATGTAATATTCAAATGATCTTGAAAAGAGGATTTGTTACTTAGAGAATTTCAACAAAGACATGTTAATAATAGTTGATACAATGAGAAGACATTCATCTAAGGTGAAAAGGATTGTTGGTCATAAAACATGCACTTGTTTCTTGGATCTCAAAAGAGCTGAGGTGTTTGAGACCACAATGGAACCATCCCCAAGTTGTGGGACCTTACACGCTTGGCACATATCTCTCGAAGAAGGCTGGTTCAACTATCTAATTCTACTCGCTACTACTACTCCTAGTGTTGTAAGGGGAAACTAAGATGATAATGCCAAAGGACCAGGGATAGAAGGATAAAATGAAAGAAATGACACTAAAAGGTGATAGCACTAGAAAAGAGGGATGAAAACTATCTGTTTCTGAGCAAGAATGAAAGGAAATGTGTGAAAAGAGGCTAGGCACGAGTAACACAACTAAACATGTATTTACCGATTGTTCTCATGGAACACAACTAAATAAGGAACTGTAAGGGACATAAAATGGCACAACCAACACACAATGCAAAATAAAAGGTAAGAATAAGGAATGTAAACACGTTAGGAAAAAGAATATTCACAAAATGATGCTTCTATTACTTCCAGAAATGCACAAAGGTTGCTGTTACAATGATGAAGGATACTGATATCCACATGAAAGTGCTAGATCTAGAGTTCTCGTAACTCAAAACAAAGAAAATATGAAGTCCTATGAAAAAAATATGTAAGGATCTAGAGTTTCCAACATAACAAATGAGCCTAGCTCTTACATTTATAGATGAATCGATAGAAGGAGAAGAGAATGACAGAAAACTTGAATTTTAAAGACAACCACCAAAAAGATACATTTAATGCCTATAAATTTGCTTGAGATATATAAAATACTCTTCCCAAGCTTGTTTGGTGTTTTGAAGAATGAAGGAAGGTGGATCTAATCAAATTAGGTGGTTGGAGAAATCAGATCTTGTCATTAATGCTCAGAGAGACATTTTTCCATTTCTCACCTACTAGATCCAACAAAATTTGAATTTGAATTCTTAAGCACCGTAGCTGATGTTAAAATCTTTCCGACAAGTCTAGACATGCACTCGGTCTAAGCTCAGAGAAAAATATATAGTTTTCGAGAGGTGTTAGAGCCATTAGTGCACACAAAACACGTGGCACGTGTGGATTGGATGAAATAATGGCCAACTATCTAAATATTTTTCATTTCTTCCATGTGTCACATTTTTTTGTTGTAAGGATTCGGTTCCTTGTTGGCACACTTTGACTGGTCGCACATTAATTGGTTACACGTGGCACACTCAAGAATGTCGAAGATGACCTCGACACATAAGGGCACAAAGGAGGGCACACAAAAGAAAATAGAGGAAGATGAAGAGGGACACATGCATAATGTGTGTGGGGAAATGGGGCAAACTAGCAAGAAAAGAACACATGGTCAAGGTATAACTATTACAAAGTAATGAGCACAAAATGTGAGAGGGCCAAAGACTTAGCTGATTGAAGAAAGTGTGAGACACACGTGTAGGGTGAAGAAGCTACTTAGGAAGAAAGTGAATGTGCAGAAGGTGGGTGCAAGGGAGGAGTGGAACAAAGAGGAAAAGAAAAATGGAAGGAGAGAATAGAAAGTACACAAGGGTGCTTGAGGAAAAAGAAGGGGTGCCAAGGGGAAAATGCAACCAAGGATAGGTACCAACCGAACCTACGCACACGCAACCTTTAATAATGATTTGAAAATCAGAATATGTATACAAGTTACCCAAATGACTAAGAGAGTTATTTGGATATCGCTTTAGACACTTTTGGGGCCATCTACCTACTAAATGAAGAGGATCGAGTAGCTGGAGCATCCATTGGGCATGGAGTCTACTATGTAATCATGAAACTAACCCGTAGTCACCTAAAAGATCATTTCTTGACTCTCATTCTAAATTTTACAACTACTGAAAGAAGTTCTATACCATGTAAGCAACAGAATAGCATGCGCAGAAGCACGTGAGAAGAAATAACTATTCACAAATGCACAATGTGTGTGCAACACACTTGGAGGAATTGAAACTAATCTAATAAATACATCATGATGCAAAAATCAATGGAAGGGTTTGAGATAGATCACATTTACTAGGATTTATAATGCACCTCCATGAATATGGGTTAATTTGAAGGAGTTAGCCTCCTTACAGAACTAATGATGTATGGGCCACTCCAAATGCATCAAAATTTGATGAAACCATGGTTTAGCTCACAAGATCCCATTTAAAAACTAAGTCATCAAATTTGAAAGCTTGAGACCTAGCCTTCTGTCAAAACCATTTATTTGTTTCTTGTTGATGTTGTTCTAGCTTCGATCATGGTAGAGCTCCTTATTTCTTTAAGATCAACCAAATATTCCATTCTCGATTTCTCTCTCGTCCGCACCTTCAAATTCCAACTGCTGGGCAAGTGCTAATGAATTCAACTCAAGTGTCGAAGGAAGGGTAGCCTCCTTACTATAGACGAGCTTGTAAGGAAAATTTCCTATTGCCTTTTTGACTATGATTCTATTTTCCCCGAGCATGCACGAGTCCTTTGTATGTGACTTTTTTTCGATGATGTTCATTGTGCACTTCATAATTTTGATCGTGTTCTTGTTTTTTGAATCTTTCGGACCATTTCCTTGTGGGTAATATTTGGAAGAGTTTTTTTAATAAATGCCCAGATTTAGAGCCCAATTGGTGATTTTCGTTGCAAGGAAGGATTTTGCATTATCAGAGATAATGGTTTAAGGAACGCCAAACCTTGTGACTATGCCTTCGAGAAAGTCAAGGATGACTAAATCAATTGATTCCTTGAGAGGAAAAGCTTCTATCCATCTAGTGAAGTAATCTATAGCTTTTAACACCCACTTATGTCCAGTGCTTAAAGGTGGATTTATCGTGCCTATGAATTCAATACCCCATTATGTAAAATTTTGATCTATTTGGATTGGTCAGAGGGGAAGCACTGCCAATATTTTCTTACCTACAAAGAAAGCACATCCATTGAATTTTATGACCCACCTATGTGCATTTGCAAATAGGGTAGGCTAAAAGATACCCGCCATTAAGATTTTCATTGCTGTAGTTTTGCGTAAAAAGTGTCCACAAAAGAATCCATCGTGAAATTATCCTAACACTTTTTCAGTCTATGCATAGTTGATACATCTTAACAACATGCCATCAAGATTTTTCTTGAAGAGAAGTCCATCAATAAACACATAAGGGATAGATTGTAACCTCATATGTATTCTCTTTACTTTATTTAAACTAGGAGGGTATGCACCCTTGGAAAGGAATGTGATCATGTCCTTCATCCAATCATGTGTGCCAAGGTATATGTTCTGTCCAAGTTCTATGCACAAGAGGTCCTCATCCAAAAATAATGAAGCCTCAGGTTCATTCTACACATCCTCAACAATCTGCCTATAGAGTGTGCTACCTCTTACCAGCTTTGTGGCCTTAATAGTCACATCATACTCCATGATTTTGGTCACCCATCATTCTCTTTTCTCATTGATTTCTGCTCCCATGATGAAGTCTCTAACATAAGAGTGGGAGACTAACACCTTGATATGATTTGTGGAAAGCATACTCTTGAATTTATTGAGCACATGCATAATGGAAAAGACCTACTTCTCCATGTGATTATATTTTAATTCATAATCCTTCAACATCTGGCTGAAGAAAGCCACTGGTTGTTCTAGCCCTTGTTCATTTTCTTGTGTTAGGACAACAACAAAACTCGCATCAATGTCATAAGCATAAAGGATTAAATACTTTGAGTAATCTGGATTGATGAGTGTTGGCACAAAAGTAATCTCTTGCTTGATATTGTTGAAGCTTTCTCTTCTTTCTTTTGTCCATCTGAAATTTGCGTCCTTTTTGAGCATCAGGGTGATGGAATGAACTAGTCCTATAAAGTTAGGGATAAAACACATAACAAAATTGATCTTTCCAAGGAAGGATTGTAGGGCTTGTTTGTGCAAGAGAAAGGAAAGATCTAGGATGGCTGAGACATGCGTAGGATCAATTGCGATACCATCCTTTGAAACCACATGGACCAAGATCTTGCCTTGCACCACTGTAAAATTGCACTTCTTTGGGTTAAGAGACACCCAAAACTCTCTACATATCTCAAAGACTTGTTCCAGGTGTGCTATATGATCCATACTCTACTTTGAGAAGACTATTATGTCATCAAGGTAAAATAGGATGAACTCATTGATGTAACCTTTGAAGGAAATATCCATGGCGCACTGAAATGTGGTGCCCACGTTTGATAGACCAAAGGAATTTTATGATATGCATATGTTCCCCACTTGGTTGTAAATACTATTTTGAATTGATCCTCTTCCTTGACCAAGATCTAATTGAAACCTAAATACCCATCTAGCATGGAAAATCTCTCGCGCACTAACCACGATCTACAAAATATGCTCTGTTGAAGGAAAAGGATAATGATCCTTTAGAGACGCCTTGTTTAAATATTTGAAATCAACACATAGTCTTATCTCACCATTCTTATTATGCATTGGAACCAGATTTGTGACCCAGGTAGAGTATTTGATAGGAAATTTTTTTACCTCAATGATTTTGGATAATTCCTTTCTCGGGATGGGCTCTATCTTTAGATTAATTGGTCATTTCTTCTATCTAACGGGCTTGATACTAGGATCAATGTCAATGGAGTGTTGAGAAACACTTGTATCAAAACATTTGAGGTCTTCATACTCCCATGAGAAGATATCACTGTATTTTTAACATAGATAGATGAAGGCATATTTCTCCTCATGTGTGCAAGCTTTTCTAAGTAAAAATCCTTTTTGTGCACAATAGTGACTGGGAAATAGTCTTCTTACGTGGCACGTATTTAAATTTCTTCACCCTTGCACTCAAAGATCTGGACTAAATTTTTCTCTCTAATGTGACCAACCCTTTAGGAAATTTGTTTATCTTCATCTATATCACTTGGTCACCATAGTTGTCATGTAATTCAACTTGCATACTTGATGAAAATTCAGCTTCATTCTGGATAAACTAGATGATCTCGCATATCACTATCAAACACTTTCCAAATGTTATTGTTCTCCTCGGGATGGATGGTCTGATTACAATCTTAATGTGCTGAGTGTTTCCTTTGAGAAAGTCCTCACAGTGAGAAACTCCGAGCCTAGTGTGGCCATCTGGTTAGCTTCTTTGTTCATTTTACACAGCACCACCTACAAGTTTAGAGCATCAAAGCTCTCAAGGAGGTCCCAAATTCTATTTTTATAAGCTTTGAGAAGATTTTTATTTTTTTGGAATTTGTTGGTAACTCCGGTGGATGACCAACTATGTGTCCCCAAATATCTGTAGTGTCTTAATTTTCTTCTTCTCAACAATTAGCAAGCCATGCACTAGCGCTTCATATTCTTCCACATTGTTAGAACATGAAAACTTTAGCCTATGAGTGAATAATTATTTCTCATCCCTTGGGGAAATGAGAACTACTCTTTCCCCGCATCGTTTCTACTTATGGATCCATCAAAGTAAAATTTCCACGCACTTTTCTCAACTTTGTTTTTCTTGAGTGTGCATGCAGCAAAGATAGCTTCTTCTTCAATAATATAGTAAGTACCAAGCCCAATTTCATAAGCTTCCAATTATTTAGCATATGGATCAAATTTATGGTATATCTCCACCCATTCATCAAGTACTAGGTCAGGAATAAAGGGTGGAAGAGACTTCTCTTTAGAACTAAAGCTCATTCCTTGATTAAATAGTTGGCTTGGAGAGGGATGGGGCATAAAACTCTACATGATAGTAAAATATAGGCTCAGCCTATATGGTAAACTAGGTATCATACCTTGTCTTGAGTAACATATGAGACCAATCAAAGACAAGCAACCAACCACTTTAGAAGTAAAGTCTCTTGACAGATACATGACAAACAAAGAAGGTAGGTCAATGATTGACACATCTTGAGTAATGGTTAAACTTGGACATGCATGGAGGGTCAACTCAAGATCCTTGATGACTCCTAAGGTGGTGACAGGTTGAGCGATCAAGCTACAAGACTTCTTTAGATAAAGGGCTATATTTCGACCTAGGACATCGTAATTTTCTTAAGCATAACAAAAGTACTAGCGCCCTAGTCAATCATGTAATTATTTACTAGGTTTTTTCCTATGATCAAGGACATATAAAAGGGTGGGGTTTTAAAATTTTACTTACTTGTTTCTCCTCTTCTTGGTAGACATTGATAGAAGTGTGTGGCTTTTGCACAACTAGATCAACATGTAGGAGTTGTGCTAGAGCTTCATGCAACAAATCCCGATGAGATGGAATGGTCAGCAATCCCACATTGTCACATTTATGTGTCTTATCTTCATATGGTCCATAATGCTAAATGGAAGGTCCACTGTCTTGTGAATTTTTTGGGAACACCATCCCTTCTTTACTTGTTTAGGTACGAAGCCTAGAATTTAGCTAGAGCAGATACTTTACCTACCAAAGGATGGGCGGGTGTGCATTACTTCGAAGGAGATTTATGTGGGGCCTCTTGCATAGGGACTTGAGTGCTTTTATTACAAGATGCCTTGTTTGCATCTTTCGCTTCTAAGGATCTGCACACTGTTGGGAGTGGGGCATGTGTGCCTCGGATCTAACATTCTCTTCGTATATCTTGTGTTGTCCTGTAATTTGGCCACGTTGTCTATTTGCATCATATGTAGCTTGGTTGATTACACATAAGTCCTCAAAGAACACGAGAACATCAAGTTTGTATCCGGAGGAGCTTCGGTCTCTCTTGGATTTCCACTTCAGGGGTACTTGTTGAGGGATTGCAAACTAAAGCATTATGGATCATGAAGGCTTGTGTGCATGTGACATTAGCACAATAATATTGAATATGAGGCATGTTGCAATTGAAGCACCATTCTGACTCTTACGCCAATTTTTTCTTAAATGGAATGAGTGCTTGACTTGCACTAGGTGTTGGGAGAGAAGGCATATGAAGAGAAATTTACAAGGGAAGATGTGCATTGGGATGCCATCTATCATTTTACTGGTTGGGCACGTATCTTTGATTTCTAAAGTAATTTTTCCAAGGCTGATTACTCTAGCCATGTACCTAATTAGAATTGCCTCTATAGGCTTGCACTTGTTACTTTTCTAATGATATGACTTTATTTGATAATTTTTTGATTAGGGCCTTCAATTATTCATCTTTATTTTACCGCATTGAAGAGTAGGACGTTGAGGCAATAGGTTGTGCTCTTTTCTTAGGGACATAAATGGGGGCCATAGATGGATGGGATGCTTGTGACATTTCTCGGAAAAAGGGAATAGGTAGTTCAGAGCTATCTTTCCCACCTAAATAAGACTATTCTCCATCCTTACTTGTAATACTATAAGCGAGATGGTAAATTCCTACCTCCCATGGATTGGATCATAATTGAAATACCACTATTGAGTACCTTCGATAATATAGGAAAGCATACTGGGCTATAGGTCTTACCACAAAAGGGATTTTGTCCCAAGTATTCTGAAATATGATGTTAAAGTCAGTCATTTGATCATTAGGATCCCTCCTTGTTGTTGTCAGTTGCTCCACCAAAGATAGGTGATCCGACTTATCTTTAAAGTAATTACAAAGAGTTGTTCCCATCTCATCCCGGTGGTGATAGATCCAAGTGTCAATCCTCGGTACCATTAAAGCACTTTACCTTTGAAATAGGATGCAAGATGCCCAACTCCCACATCATCATGTATGATTAAATAGAGTGAACACACATTTTATATATCCTAGATATGATCTTTAGGGGTGACTTGACTCTCACGAGTACAAAGATGGAATACTCTTGAGTGCACGATTTAGCATATCATGTTGCACATCCAATAGCAAGGGAATCCCTCTAGAAAAGTTTTCAAAGTTTCTCGGTGGAGGAGGTTGTTAATGTGCCATTTCAAGGTGCGCAGCAGTTATTTGTTTTGAGAAGGAGTTGAATGGGCATGGCACATAGGAGATAGAGATGTGCATGTGGGATTTCTAGAATAAACTCTCCTTAGAGATAACTGGAGGTATTCAAAATAATTTTTAGCTGCTATGCTTCTTCTTGTGTGCACTCTTGTTGGGACCCTAATTTAGCTTCCAAATCTTAAAGGCACGTAGGCACACACGGCTGGAGGAAGCGTGCAAGTTAAGGTACATAAGGTAGGATTCAAAAAGGGTTCTTAGAGAACCAAGGATGCATGCCCGCAAAGCACAATTTAGGACTTATCCATTTTTGGCCTTTTGGACAGAACACATGAAGAACGTGTTCCATTTGGATAAGGTTCCATCCTGGCAATAGGGTGTCCTGGAAGGAATATACCTTGTGATAAGAAGATCCAAAAAGATAATCATGACATGGAGAGGCATGCGCCTGGGGTGATCCACACCTTGACACTTGGGGCCGATCTTGAGGTTGCAAAGGAGTTTGTTAGAGCTCAGATGCCTATTTATACATGCACCCTTGGCAAAGAAAAAGAGAACACAAGTGAGGAAGTGGAGCTCTATAGAATTATTGCAAGAACTATGGGATAAAATGGGTAGATGATTCTAGGAAGGATGTAATGAGGAATGAGGAATGTAAATTTTGTTTTGTGAGCATACATGTATGGATCCAAATATTGTGTATGACCGTGGTCTACCACTCTATGATGTTTTATAGTAATACTGTGAATGAATATGATAAGGTTACCATGATATTTGTATTAAGATCTTCTCTCTCAGTATTAACTGCATATTTCTATTATGCTTTTGTTCTTATATAACCATGAACCTTATTTGAATGTTAAGTCTATTCATGGATTTACAACTTCCTAGTTCTATTAATTCATTTGCGTGCTTTTCTTTTGTTAAGACCGAAGGGGTATAGAATCCGTTAAGAGCTCTATAGCCTTTTCATTTCTTTTAAATCACTAAGTCAAGATCACAAAGTATTCCTTCCATTAAACTCACATAAAAGAGAGACTTAGCTCCCTCTCACATGCCTCGGTGAGTCTCTAGTGCTTGTTGGGTGATAGGTTGGCACACATGAGGTTCCTTTGTTCTTGGTGGGTGCAAAAATGACTACATATTGGTTCCGTTGCAGGGAATCTTTTCAAAGTTGTAGTGGAACATGGCATACATCATGATCTGTGCAAAGAGTGATGATGGAGAGAATAACCCTGGAAGGTGTTGAAGATTGGTTTAAAATCACAGAGGATGAATTCGCTTAGAGATTCAATATTGGACCTAGGTTTGACACGCGAAGATGGGTGGAAGACACTCTTTATCATGAGTTAGTATGAAACCTTCTTCTGTTGTTTCCCAATAGAGTTATTTGAATGGCTCTCAGCTTATACATCTAGATTAGGGTGGTTTATATGTCACACCCTTGGACCCAAGACACATATTAGAACTTACAAGATGCTGATATAACATGGACCCATGCTATATATCATTGGTGGAAGGGATTATTGGCTATGTACACTCTGGAATACATAATTTACACATATTCCTGTCTAGAAGTTGTTGAGTTTGAGTTTTTGCAGGAGCCCAGAGGATCATTTCTGCGTGTTATCCCCATGGTAATCAAAATCTTGATGGTAACCATGAGTTTAGAGGCATTCCCAATGGCCGGCTAAACCACTCTGAGCACTTGGCGAGGAAGCCATGATGGGGAAAGATGGCTGATATAACGAATGAAAAGAAAAGGGAGGAGAGATGACTTAAGTATGGTGAAGCGCGTGAGAGGGAGATTGCGAGATGGTGCAAGGTTGCATTTATGATGGATTTATGGAGGCAGACATTTTTGGGAGAAGAGGTTCACATGGAGGATGTGGAGCTTGAATAGTCTGTGCTACCCCATCTTGGAAAGTGTGGAAGAGGGAACCCCTCGCTTCTGATGAGATCCCATTACGTGGAGAAAGAAGATTCATTGGCACGCATTTGACCCCACCTAGTGACCGAACCTTGGCACTTGGTTTGTTCAAATGAGGGAAAAGTATAGTTGATCCATTTGATATCAGTGGAAGCAATCGATCGCGCCCAAAAGATACAACTTCTCATTTAGGACTTCTATGGCTTCACACACTATTCCAGTATTTGGTGGAATGTTTGGGCAAGGCATATATACACGTGGCTTTGGGAGCGCATCAGGAAGTGGTGGAGGAAATATGACTGGGAGTGGAACTAGTTCACAAACTGTTGGTGCACAATTCAGTGGGATGATGGGAGCATTTGGCATGAAAAACACAGGCCCTGTACCTAACACACGAGGATATGGAGGTGGAAGTGGTGGAGCTAGTGGCTCAAGATCTAGTGGGTTTGGTGGGGGAGGAAACATCAGAGGAAATTAAGGGACTGGGTCAGGAGGATAAGGGCCTCAGCCACCTCCTCAAGTATTCTTTGAAATGTCTCTGCACTTACCAGATTAAAGTGGGATAGAAGATGCCACAGAGCATGTGCATAAGTGAAAGCTGATATGGCGCATGAATGGGATCACGACCCAAGATCAAAAGATCACCAATTTGTGAAAACCTTGCAAGGACGCACACATAGTTGGTATAAAAATTATGACCCTCATCATACTATCGTGGATTATACCATGCTAAAAATGCATTCTTAGCAGAAATCCACATACCCGAGTTTGAGCAGAAGAGAGCATTATCTCTCTCAAAGAAATCTAGCAGGAATGGTATAGAAAGTATGGGAGTATGATGTGTGCTTTGTAAAAATCTTTTATCTAAACTATCCTATGATATCCACCCTTTAGAACATGCTCAATGGTTTTTCAGAGGGTTGATCACACCCTTTAGGAGGGCTTTGTCTCATAAAACATTCACGGACCTGCCCGAAGCGTTGGAAGATGCTTTTCACAATGAGGCAATTGGTAGTGTTGACACTAGTGTTAGCCCATTTTGAGGCTCGATTACTACCATGGCTAAGCAGTTGGAGAAATTATCTCACAACACGCCCAAAGACTCATGGTGGGATGTGGTGCACAGATTGTGATGTAGAAGGGCACACAAAGGATAATAGAGGGATATGTACTCAGAAAGCGGTATGCGCCACGACGGTGAACTGTGAAATATGTAACAGAGACCATGATGCAAGTAGGTACCCCTTTTTGCAGCACATGATCTGTAAGAATGTATCCTGTTACTATAAGATATGTACCTCAACCACACATGACACTAAGGATTGTAGGCTGATTGACCAAATCCATGAGGAAATTGACCTTGGTGTGTGCCAGATTGGCATTGCCAATAGTTCCATAGGGATGAACATGAGTATGAAGGGGGCGTAGATGGAGGTGCATGTGGAAGATGGTTTCGTGGAGGGTTTCATGGTCATGGTAACCATGGGGGAAGAAGTGAGTTCCCATGTGGAACATGCTTTAATTGTGGAGCCACAGACCATTATAAGCACGAATGTCCAGATCTTCTACAATGCTCCTGGTGTGGAAAAAAACATAAGTACAAAGAGTGCCCAAAGTTATATGAACATATGAGTCAAAGTATCGGAAGGATAAGGGCATTGCCATGGTGAGTATTAAGAAGGTTGACGTGTAATGGCTCCCACAAGTAATACGTGAATAAGAACTAGAGCCTGTTATGGTAACAACAAGGGCAGAGTCCACGCACACAAGGGAAGCACCTAGGTAGAGACCTTTGGTTTCAAGGGAAGAAGTAGTACATGGGAAGTATCCAAACCTAGCTCACTAGAAAGAAGTCTACTAGGAAACCATAGATGTAATTCAAAGCTTACAAGGGAGATCCAATATTTAAAAGAGAAAACTAGAAAATATGAGAAAAGAAGACCAAAGGTAGAAGCACCAAAGGATGACTTAGATGAGGTTAAGGAGGTGTGTAAACTACTAAGGAAGGATAATATTATTCCCTGCTAGGAGCATGGTTGAGAGAGAAAAGCTACGATGCATCGTGAAGATCACAAAAGGTAGATCCTTCATGCAAACGTCCCACCTCACATCCTTGATTATGACAAAGAGATCACCTTAAACACAACAAAGGATGGATGTCTCGCTTAACAACATCCTCATTGAAACAGGTGCAAAGGTTAATGTTCTCACTCTGGATGCTTGGCATCAAATGGGAAGACCTGCATTACAACCATCTTCAAATGTGTTGTATATGGCAAATAAGACAAAGGAAATTCCCATAGGTGTCTTGAAGGATGCGACCATTACCATTCAGGGGACTAAGTTCACTGGGATTTTGAATTCTTGGCGCTTGCCGAGGTAGATAATTTCCAGCTTTACTTGGGAGCCCGTGGTGTTATAAGAATAATGAAAATTTTCGGTTTAACAAGGGGTACATAAGTTTTGAAAAAAGGAGGAGAGGGTGATTATACCAATTGTTGATGGAAATCCACTACCTATATTGAACCCCTTAGAGAGGAGTCTTGGAAAGAATATATGTGCACTCCATATGTAACATTCCCATTTTAAGACTTTAGAAACAAGGGATTTTTTTTTTTTTTTTGGGTAATGTTCTCTGTTCTAAATACGTAATTTAGAACACACATTCCATAACAATCATTCTTATAACAGATAACCATATGCAGTTGTAATGACTCGGTAAGCAACCGATCTATTCATTCCATGACTCGGTGATCTACCGATCCATTCATGTGTAACATTGAGTTTTGAGTATTCTACTGAATACTTCATATACTTGGTTCTCTTACCCTATTCGGGTTTTGAGTGATATATCCAAGGAACCTAACTAAATATTTGTTACCAATATTCATCGACATCATGATCCTTATACTTGGTGACATAGGAAAATGCAATTAGAAACTTGTGATACTTTGGCCAAAGATTTCTAACATACTATTCGTATTACTTATTCCTTGATGGCATACTCATCAATCTAGAATACATCCTTCACCCCACTCCATTGTTATCTAGAATGTCTTACACTAACTTCTATCAGTCCCCTTGCCCAAGGTTTAACTCTAGTTCAGGTTAACAACATAGGTCATGATATGAAGAGGCTCACAAAGACTTAGGGTAAATTGGCATACTGGGTCAACCTAGGTTAACCCCGTGTGCCAAGGTACCCTGAGTCCTAGAGGGCTACTTCATATCCTGACTATGATACTAACCAATCCTGGAGGGAAATCTTGATCAAGTTCAAAGGTGTGTAGATCTTGACGATCAATGTAGAAGGGTGTTGCCACATGTTAACTACATTGTTGTATCCTCGAGAAGATCCTAATATTCTCAAAGGTACAACCTTGTAGTTGACGTGTGTCAACATCCTACGGAACAACCTCGTAAAGATGTACATACCTCTAAGATTTTACTTACGTTAAGTTAAATTTGGGTTAATAGATGACATATTTCATCAGCCCATCAAACCCTGAGTCCAACACTCTTTAAGTTCTTTTTGCAATTCAGATTCATATAATCCTAAGAACTTTAATTAACTTAAGTTTGCTTCTAGATTTGTTAGTTTGACTTAACAACACGTTATCCAAAAACAAGGTAGAAACAACTTAAGTTCCTTTATTTTAAATGACTTAACCACTTAAGGAAGTGTATCAACTTACTAGGCTGAAATTTATCAGACTTATTATAATTAAGTCTTAATTATTAACAATCATATCTTCCTCTTATAGTTAAATTATAGGGTATAATACACCCCGTTTATGTCCTTTACATTTTTGATAATTTTCTTTGTAAATTTATTACACTTTACCTTAATAATATGAATTGCTTAGATAAGAACTTGAATTCAACAACTTATTTAGTTACATCCCATTTAGGAAATTACTCTAATTTCCTTATTCCTACCTATTCAAGATACTCATTTAAACATATTAATAACATGAATAATACTAATAGGGTAGGTTTTCTTTTGTTTTTATAAAGGTACAAATTATATTACACAATCTATATAAGTGAATTCTCATCTTTTAATTCATTTCCAAAACTCGTACATTTATAACTTATGTATTTTAGGAATACTTTATGATAAAGAACCTTCATTCAATAAGAGAAAAAAATTTCTTTTTACAATAGAACTTTGAGAACAAATCATAATTCTTCACAAGAATCAACTTAGATCAGCCAATGCATCATATAAGTTTTTGCCTTCTTTTATCACTTACGAAGTCCATCTGCAAAAATTGCTAGCACATGTCAGTTAAATGATCTGAGCATGATAAGCACTAAGCCTTAAAATGAAGTGCAATCCACTAAATGTCCCACTAAGAACAACCCTAATTTAATGAACCACTAGTATTTCATACCCCCAAAGCATATGTAATATTAATAAAAGAAGAGTAATACTAAGGTAGAGTTAACAAAATGGAAGAACAGAATATACTCTATAAATTTTGTCCTTCAAATTCAAGTATAATTGATCCTATCAATTATCTTTATAAAACAACAATCATAACATATCATTATTTCTAATCTTGCCAAATATATTACAACACTTATCCTTACTAAAAGATTCAGGAAATGTTTTCAGCATATTCACATTAAGATGTTTCATCCAATTTGTCAAGTAAAGCAGAGAGAAAACATCTCCGTTATGCCCAAGTACTTAACATCTAAAAGGTAGAAACAGATGTATATCATGATTTAACTATTCCTCTTAAAGGTTTACTACTTTAAAATTCAACATTTTAAAGTATTCATCAAACAGATTCATATAAAGGTAATCCTAGAAAACATGATAGATTATCAGTCAACTATAAGTTTACAACTTCTCTTAGCCAGCCAATCAACCAACTCTTCCTGCTTAATTTCAGTCAATTAAAAGGTGCAAAAAGACTAAATTAAGTATTGATTCTCTTTTCCAATCAGAATAAAATCAGGAAGTTCCAACCAATGAACTTACCCAATCTGCATTAGAAAAGGATACCTATCATAATATGATCCCAATCTATAATCAAATCTTACAACTTAATTAAACAGTTTTACCTCCTTTTAAACATATAGTTCATGTTCAAGCAGGAGTTCCAAGAAAAGAGAACAAGAACAACATCAAAAAAGAGATAACTAACTGCTACATCTTTTCTCAACTTTCCCAATATAATGCATGATTTCTACTTTCCATTTGAAACATTATAACAATGAAACTCATACACAATCCACAATAAGTAAGGATTTACAGTATATCCTTCAAAACTTATTATTCTTTCATTGTCCCAAACAACCTTCGATAAGAAGAAAACATGCAACATTTTTTTGAACCCTTTTACCAACAACAATAAAGTCCCATGCACCTTGCCATAAATTTTCCCTTTTTAAACTTGATAATAAAACAGTGAAGTTCAACACAGTTCACAACTTTCTATTAAATCACAATTTATTTTTCAAGACTTGACATTCATTTATTAGACCCATCAAGAGGTAGGAAATCTGTGTTAATACTAACCCTCAAGATTTCCTGATAGTCCAGGCAAGGCAGAACTATCTCAACCATATATCAATGCATCATTATAAAAACTATAGATTGGGTTTCCCAATAAACGACAATATCAACAATAATATATATATATATATATATATATATATATATATATATATATATAATTTCATATTGTGCAAGACTCAAATTTCAATTCCGAGCACAATGAAATAAACATAACTTCCTCAAAGATTCGAATCATTTAAAGTTTAAAAACCAAGTTAGGGTAACAACACATTCCCTCTTAGCTATAAAATGATCAAAAATTGATAATATCTGAACCAACACGTCATTCGAGTTACCATTTCAATTGAACACCAAGTAACAAATTTGCTTGCACAGTGTTGCATCTCAATATTCAAATCACAAATTCACAATGCACAAGCATCGTAATACTAGACATAGTACAAGAGATTACTTATATATGGTTCAAAATAAGAAATTATTTTCCATTTTCAATTAACACCTTTCGAACCCTATTTCATACTGATTGAAAGATTCTCAACAGAACTCAAACCCGACGGCAACAAAACATGAAAGCCAGGTTCAAAACAAATCTTCAATAACAGATAAATATTCAAAAGACAATAGTTCACCAACACCATACCTTAAGCGAACTTAAATCATCAGTCCAGTTTATCTAACATATCAAACACAGGTTCCAGGTGCATGCGAGTTCCAAAAAGACAGTCAAGTTTTTGCAAGAAGAATACAAAGACCAAACCATATACAGGTTTCATCCACAACCCATTAACCATGAAATAAAACATTATCACCGTAGTACCGAGAACCTCTACAATGGTTCTATCCACCAATTTTTTTTTCCAATGAAGCTCTAATTTGCATGTAAGATTTATACGACTAAGTTCCTTACCAACTCGAGATCACCAAGCGCAGTGAGTTCTCAAACAATAATCTCAACAACATAGACAGAACTCAACATTATTCTTAAAACTTAGCTAATAATTCATAGTCAACAATAGTGGTCAAAACCCAAGAACAATTTCCAACAACTGAAAAGTTAACAGGGTTACTAATTTTACTCTCGTATGCCAAGATTTTTATGCAAAAGACAATACAACTAAAGCTTCCAACTGAATCACTTATTTCACGGTTTCAAACCCAGAATGCAAGTTTTTTTACAAAAACCCAACAAATTATTTACCAGATAAGTATGAAATGCACAAACACATCAGAGAAAAGTTGCTTTAATGAAAACATTTAGAGGAAGCAAGATATTTTAACAGTTAGAGCCTATCATGCCTGATAGTGCCACTGTGAAATCGAAGAAGACCTCTAACCGAGCTCGTTTCTTCTCCTCTTCTCCACGAAAGATCAAACAACCAGAAACTTCTTCCACAGTGCTTTTTATACATTCCACAAAATGAAAATAGATCTGAAACCTCAAAAATAGCCATGTAGTGAAGCTTAAACTGCTGGTTCGAAAACCAGAGTGCATGTAGAAAGAAAATCGGAGAACATGCAAAATGAAACAACTCAACAAAATCCACTGGCATGCCTACCAAGGCGGTTTGGGCTCAAACCCAAATGCAATTAATTTCATTAACTCCAAGTTTCCCACTCATTCCTCATTACCACCACTTGCCAAATCTGGAGTGCCAAATCAACTTTAACAAACATTTCAAACTTTAGTGATACTTCCACCTAGGCCTCCACCAACCAAACTAACCCCTGCCAAAGTTGGCAGTCCATATGCCTTCCATCCTTATCACTAACATTAATGCCATAGAAACCATCGCCAATACGTATGTGACCACTTAGGTTCCAATTCATATCCAATAACTTAGGGTAGATTAATGGCTTAGGTTAGATCTTAGGTAATTTAAAGTTTATACCTTAGGATATAACACTAACCACTAACCCCTAACATAGGTCCTTAGAAATTAGGTTAGATAAACCTTTAGGTGAATATAAAAAATACATAGTTTAGGAACTAGGTTAGATCACCAATAACCTCATAGTATTAGGTTCTAGGTTAGAAACAAATTGTATCAAAATAACATAGCTTAGGTAGGTAATATTTCCACCTAGCTTATAATTTTGTAAGTCAATCCTCAATAGGGTCCTAGGTATCCCTTATGCCGTGTTCAGGATGCATGCCTATTTTTGTCAACAATGAAATGTCTTGGTCGATCCTTAAAGACACAAGTCAAACCACCTACTGAATGGAAATGCATTCACACAGTAGTCAAAGAACTTGCAACAAAAAAGTTCAGTCCAATGTGTAGCTTAACACATGAAATGTCAATTTTACCATTCATTCAACAGAGTAGTTTTAAAACATTCCTTGGATCATTGAAATTGATCCAAGGGTGAGTCGGATATAAGACAAGTTCACAACTCTTAAACCAGATTGCAAACAACCTTCCAGAAGTGAAAAATGAATTCAAAGAAGTCATACCAATTTGATCAAAGGAGCTTAAGAGCAGAAAATACTTATCCATATCAAGCATGATTTCCAAAAATCAGAAGAACATATCCTTATAAGGAAAATCACATATCAACACTTGAATGCAAAGGAGGAAAATAACAACATTCAAGGGTGTTACATGCTTCCCTCCTAAAAAGAATCATCATCCCGATGATTACCTCTTTTAACAATTTACATCAAGGACAGTCAATTCATTCACTTCTCTTATCCTAAGTCAAGTATTTCCAAACCTTATAGTTCCATAAATCAAGTAATAAATAACCTTTTATTCAATTCAAGTAAATATCTTGCCCAAAACTGGCTTATTTAATGTCATAAAGGATAAATTCATAAAAATTTATCAGTCAACAGATTTAATTTTGTTCAAATAGATATGGAAAAGTAGTTTTCATATCTTTCGATTTTCTCAAGTTGCACTCTCCTTGTTAAACTGGTCCCACTAGACCTTACATTGACTTATTTCTCTATTTCTTAAATGCAACTGGTGAGTTTCCAGCACTCAAATGGGCTTAACCACGATTATTCCTAGGTCTTAGACCTCCAATGAATTCCAATTTAACACATGTGATAAATCAAACATATTTCTTAAGTAAAGAAATATGGAAAACATCATGCATTCATGACAAAGCAAGTGGTAGTGCTAAGTGATAAGCTACATGATTTATTATTTCAACTATTTCAAAAGGTCCCACATATCAAGGTGATAACTTGACATCCTTGCCAAAAGTTATGGAAATCTTTTTCAGTTTAACCGAAGAAAACCTTTTCTCAAGTTCAAATTTCTCACAACCCGCTTTAAGTCAAAGACAACTCTTTTGCCTATCTGTTGCTTCTTTCAAGTGTTCACAAATCATTTTAACTTGTTGTTCCATTTCCATAAGGATTTCAGGTCCAATTACCTCTCTATCCTCAATGTTATCCCAACTAATAGGGGTTCTGCATTTCCTTCCATAAAGTGCCTCAAAAGGTGCCATCTTAAGAGAAGCATGATATGTATTATTGTATGCAAATTCAACTAATGGAAGGTACTCTTCCCACTTGTACTGCTGATCCATATAATACATCCGTAACATACCTCAAAAACTTGATTTAATCTTTCAGTGTATCCATCCATTTCCTGGATGATAAGCAAAACTAAAATTCAATTTAGTTCCTAGAGATGCATTAAGCATTTTCTAAAACCTTGACGTCATTCTAGGGTCTCTATCAGATATGATCAATTCATGTACTCCATGTAATCTGAAAATTTCATATACAAATCTTTTATCCAAAACAGGAGAATCATCCTTTAGATTTCTAGCAATAAAATGAGCTACTTTCATTAGTTTGTCAACTATTACCAAAATAACATCATGTTTGTTTCTTGACATAGGCAATCCTTGTACAAAATCCATGCTTATCACTTGCCATTTGTATTGCGGTATGCTATGAGGATACAATAAACCAGTAGGTGCATATGTTCTACTTTTACTTGTTGACATTCTAGACAATGAGTCACAAAATATATAACATCCTTTTTCATTCCTTTCCAGAAATATTGTTGTTTTATATCAGCAAGCATTTTTGTTATGCCAGGTGCCTAGAAAAGGTGAATTGTGGAAATTTGTCAACAATTTCTTTCTCAAATCATTAGGTAAGGGTATGTATACTCTATTTCCATATCGTAAGATTCCCTCATTGTCAAAGTGAAAACCTTTATACTTTTCATCTTTTGGATCTACAACAAGCGCTGCTTTCACTTGTTGAAAGTAAGAATCAGATTCCATAACACTTTTTACTTCATCCTTAAACTGAGTTCTTAGTGTTATAAGAGCAGAAATGTGCTTCCTATAACTTAGAGCGTCATCCACTTTATTATCTTTTCCTTTAATATAAATTATGTCAAAGTCATATTGAGACAAAAACTCTAACCACCTTCGCTATCTTACATTTAGATTTGGCTGAGTAAAAATATACTTTAGTCTAAGATGACTAGTTTTCAACTCAAATGGTTTACCAAGTAGATAATGCCTCCAAAATTGAAGTGCATGAACTATGGTAGCAAGCTCTAAATCATGTGGAGCATAATTCAACTCATGTAACTTAAGTTTTCTACTTTCGTAAGCTATGACATGATCATTTTATAACAAAATACCTTCAAGGCCTTCCCCGGATGCATCCGTTACAATAGTAAAGTCTTCATTTGGATCAGGTACAGCTAAAATAGGTGCTGAAGTCAATTGACTTTTCAAATTTTAAAAGCAGTTTCACATTTATCATTCCAAACAAATTTCTTATCCTTTTTCTGCAATGAAGTTATTGGTGTATCCACCTTAGAAAAATCCTTAACAAATTTTCTATAATAACCTGGAAGGCCCATGAAGCTTCTAACTTCATGTACATTCATTGGTGCAGGCCACTCGATTATAGCTACAATTTTAGAAGGATCTATAACAATCCCATCTTTTCTTATAACATGTCCCAAATAGTGAACTTCAGTGTCATAGAAAGAACATTTGGACAACTTACCATATAATTGTCTCTTTCTAAAATTTCTAAAACTATTTTCAAGTGTTCATGGTGCTCCTCCACACTTTTAGAATATATGAGAATGTCATCCAAGAATACAAGCACAAACTTGTCCAAGTATTCTTGAAAGATATTATTCATTAAGTTCATAAAAGCTGCAGGTGCATTCGTTAATCCAAAGGGTAAAACCGTGAATTCATAATGTCCATACCTTGTCTTGAAAGTTGTTTTATGAATATCTTCATCCTTAATTTTTAATTGATGATATCCAGATTGAAGATCTATTTTAGAATATATCGATGCTCCACACATCTGATCAAATAGATCATCAATTCTAGGAAGTGGGTATCTATTTTTGATTGTTGCTTTGTTTAACATCCTGTAATCAATACACAATCTAAGTGTTCCATCTTTCTTTTTCACAAATATCACTGGTGCTCCCCAAGGTGAAACACTTGGTCTAATCAAACCCTTAGAAAAATTTCTTACAACTAAGCGTTAAGCTCAACTAATTATGTGGTAGTCATTAGATAAGGTGCTTTAGAAATAGGTTCAAGTACTGGTTTGATTTCAATGGTGAAGTCAAACTCCCTTTTGGGTGGAAAACCTGTAATTCTTCCAAATACGTCACTAAAATTTTGTAATAAGGGTAACATTCCATGAAATCACTATTTCCTTCTTGGAGATTCTCGATATTTTTACTACATACACAAGGTACAACCTTTATTTTTGGCCTTTTTAAGTTGCATAGCCGACAATTTCCTAACTGAAATTTCTCATTTTACACCTTGAATCTCTATTGTTTTCTGCAGATCATCCAAACAACTAATATGTTTTTCAAAACAGTCCACTTTTTCTTTATGCTCAACTAACCAATTAACACCTATGACTATATCATAAGATCCCAAAGGTGTAACATAGAGATCAACTTCAGTGGAAAAGCTAGGTAAGTCAAGGACTGCCCCAAAAAGACACATACTAAATGTATGAATAGAATTATTACCATAATGTACAGTCCATGATTTATCCATTTTTCCATCTTTTCTTTTAAGTTTCAAGCAAGTTTACTAGAAATAAAACATTTAGTAGCTCCCGTATCAAAAAGAACAGTTATAGGTATGCCAAATAACTTACCAGGAACTTCAATGGGTGTAGCTTGCTTTTCAAATTGCTTGTCAACATGCAAAGCATGTATCTGTGCTATTGATTACGATCATCCTTCCCCAAAGGAAATTGATTCACGTAATGATCTTTACCATAGTTATAACAGCCTCCTACGTCCCTTTTTAGACTCAGAATTATTCCTAGCCTTGTAGTTATCATTCTGACCTCCATAAGGTTTTCACCCATTATTATTATTTATGGAAAAATTGTTTTGTGTATTACCAGCAGTCTTATTCATTGTTGTCTTCTTATTATTATCAGTTGGAAACTTACTTTTGTTACAAAACTTTTCCATGGCACTTTCTTAGGTGCAAGAGAAGCCGATGAAGAGTTTGGAATTTTCTTCCGCACTTCCTCTTTATGAGCAGAAATAGCTTTTAATTTCTATTCCTTCCTTATGGCTTTCTCAACAACCCCTTCCATAGTGGTTGGGCTGTGAACATCAACCTCTCCCCCAATAATGGGATTCAATCCCATGATAAATTTTTATATCCTGAACTTCTCATCAGTTTGATACTGAGGTACATACTTGAGGAGTTTCGTAAACTACTCCCAATACTCAGTTATAGTTAGCTTTCCTTGTGCTAAGTTATGAAATTCTATCATTTTCTGATCATAATAAAGTTGTGGCAGCCATCGTTGCCTAAAATAACTTTTAAATTCATCCTAAGTGATGTTAGTTTCATCAATATTTAACTCAACCTTATGGCTGTCCCACCATGAAGATGCTTCATGGGAAAGCTGATATGCTCCCCAAATGGCTTTAGTTTCCTCTGAGAAGTTTCTTATTGCAAAGTACTTCTCCATTTTGCTGAGCCAATTCTCAGCTCCATCTCCTAATGTGGTGTCATCAAACTTAGGTGGACTTATCCTTTTTATATCATTAGTGAGTTCAGCTTACCAACCTTGCCTTTTTGTTTTCTGGTTGGATAGGTACATTAACATTGTTATTATCAACACCCAAATTGGGGTTGTCCTCAAGGAGGTGGCTGATTGTTATTACCAGCTACTTCTTCCTCCTCATTTCCCATTACTTGTTGTTCAAGTACAGCCAAATGATCTCTTGTGTCCAACAGGAAGTAAGGATATCATCAAGTTTTTGGGCTGTTGCTACTCCTTCATCATGTGGAGTATTATTCAAAATATCCCCCCTTGTTCTAACCATTTTCTGTTACAAAAAAATCTAAGTTTTTATCAGATTATGAGCACAATAGGTCCAAGAGATGCAACCTTTAGCTCTGATACCAAGATGTAACATTCCCATTTTAAGACTTTAGAAACAAGGAATTTTTTTGACGTAATGTTCTCTATTCTAAATACGTAATTTAGAACACACATTCCATAACAATCATTCTTATAATAGATAACCATATGCAGCTGTAATGACTCGGTGAGCAACCGATCTATTCATTCCATGACTCAGTGAACTACCGATCCATTCATGTGTAACATTGAGTTTTGAGTATTCTACTGAATACTTCATATACTTGGTTCTCTTACCCTATTCTGGGTTCTGAGTGATCTGTCCAAGGAACCTAATTGAATATTTGTTACCAATATTCATCGGCATCATGATCCTTAGACTAGGTGACATAGGACAACGTAATTAGCAGCTTGCGATACTTTGGCCAAAGATTTCTAACATACTATTCATATTACTTATTCCTTGACGACATACTCATCAATCTGAATATGTCCTTCACCCCACTCCATTGTTATCTAGAATGTCTTACACTAACTTCTGTTAGTCCCCTTGCCCAAGGTTTAACTTTATTTCAGGTTAACAACATAGGTCATGATATGAAGAGGTTCTCAAAAGAATTAGGGTAAATTGGCATACTGGGTCAACCTAGGTTAACCCCGTGTGCCAAGGTACCATGAGTCCTAGAGGGCTACTTCATATCCTGACTATGATACTAACCAATCTTGGAGGGAAATCTTGATCAAGTTCAAAGGTGTGTAGATCTTGACGATCAATGCAGAAGGGTGTTACCACATGTTAACTGCACTATTGTATCCTCAAGAAGATCCTAATCTTCTCAAAGGCACAACCTTACAAGCTTGACGTGTGTCAACATCCTACTAAATAGCCTTGTAAATATGTACATACCTCTCCTATATTTTACTTACGTTAAGTTAAATTTGGGTTAATAGATGACATATTTCGGCAGCCCATCAAACCCTGAGTCCAACACTCTTTAAGTTCTTTTTGCAATTCAGATTCATATAATCCTAAGAACTTTAATTAACTTAAGTTTGCTTCCATATTTGTTAGTTTGACTTAACAACCCGTTATCCAAAAACAAGGCAGCAACAACTTAAGTTCCTTTATTTTAAATGACTTAACCACTTAAGGAAGTGTATCAACCTACTAGGCTGAAACTTATCAGACTTATTATAATTAAGTCTTAATGATTAACAATCATATCTTCCTCTTATAGTTAAATGCTAGGGTATAATACACCCTGTTTATGTCCTTTACATTTTTGATAATTTTCATTTGTAACTTTATTACACTTTACCTTAATAATATGAATTGCTTAGATAAGAACTTGAATTCCGCAACTTATTTAGTTGCATCCCGTTTAGGGAAATTACTCTAATTCCCTTATTCCTACCTATTCAAGATACTCATTTAAACATATTAATAACATGAAGAATACTAACAGGGTAGGTTTTCTTTTATTTTTATAAAGGTACAAGATAGTTTACACAATCTATGCAAGTGAATTCTCATCTTTCAATTCATTTCCAAAACTCATACATTTACAACTTATGTATTTTAGGCATACTGTATGACAAAACCTTCATTCAAAAGAGAAAAAATTTTCTTTTTACAATACAACTTTGAGAACAAATCAAAATTCTTCACAAGAATCAACTTAGATCAGCCAATGCATCATATAAGTTTTTGCCTTCTTTTATCACTTACAAAGTCCATCTCAAAAATTGCTAAAGACATGTTAGTTCAATGAAATGAGCATGATAAGCACTAAGCCTTAAAATGAAGTGCAATCCACTAAATGTCCCAATAAGAACAACCATGCTTTAATGAACCACTAGTATTTCATACCCCCAAAGCATATGTAATATTAATAAAAGAAGAGTAATACTAAGGCAAAGTTAACAAAATGGAAATACAGAATATACTCTATAAATTTTGTCCTTAAAATTCAAGTATAATTGATCCTATCAATTATATTTATGAAAAAAATCATAACATATCATTATTTCTAATTTTCCAAATATATTACAACACTTATCCTTACTAAAAGATTCAGGAAATGTTTTTAGCATATTCACATTAAGATGTTTCATCCAATTTGTCAAGTAAAGCAGAAGAGAAAACATCTTTGTTATGCCCAAGTACTTAACATCCAAAAAGGTAGAAATAGATGTGTATCATGATTTAACTATTCCTCTTAAAGGTTTACTACTTTAAAATTCAACATTTTAAAGTATTCATCAAACAAATTCATATAAAGGTAATCCTAGAAAACATGATAGATTATCAGTCAACTATAAGTTTACAACTTCTCTTAGCCAACCAATCAACCAACTCTTCCTGCTTAATTTCAGTCAATTAAAAAGTGTAAAAAGACTAAATTAAGTATTGATTCTCTTCTCCAATCGAATAAAATCAATAAGTTCTAACCAATGAACTTACCTAATGTGCATTAGAAAATGATACCTATCATAATATGATCCCAATCTATAATCAAATTTTACAATTTAATTAAACATTTTTACCTCCTTTTAAACATACAGTTCATGTTCAAGGAGGGGTTCCAAGAAAAGAGAACAAAAACAACATCAGAAAAAAGATAACTAACTACTACATCTTTTCTCAAATCTCCCAATATAATGCATGATTTCTACTTTCTATTTGAAACATTATAACAATGAAACTCATACATAGTCCGAATCGATGAAAGATTTACAAAGATATCCTTCAAAAATTATTATTCTTTCATTGTTTCAAACAGCCTTCGATAAGAAGAAAACATGCAACATTTTTTTGGAACCCTTTTACTAACAACAGTAAAGTCCCATCCACCTTACCATAAATTTTCCCTTTTTAAACTTGATAATAAAAGAGTGAAGTTCAACACAGTTTGTAACTATCTATTAAATCACAATTTATTTTTCAAGACTTGACATTCATTTATTGACCCATCAAGAGGTAGGAAATCTGTGTTAATACTAACCCTTAAGATTTCCCGATAGTCCAGGCAAGGCAGAACTATCTCAACCATATATCAATGCATCATTATAAAAACTATAGATTGGGTTTCCCAATAAACGGCAAACAATAATATATATATATATATATATATATATATATATATATATATATATATATATATAATTTCATTATGCAAGACTCATATTTCAATTCCAAGCACAATGAAATAAACATAACTTCCTCAAAGACTCGAATCATTTAAAGTTTAAAAACCAAGTTAGGGTAACATCGGGTTCCCTCTTAGCTATAAAATGATAAAAATTGATAATATCTGAACAAACATGTCATTCGAGTTACCATTTCAATTAAAACCAAGTAAAAATTTGCTTGCAGTGTTGTTGCTCTTAATATTCAAATCACAAATTCACAATGCACAAGCATTGTAATACTAGACATAGTACAAGAGATTACTTAGATATGGTTCAAAATAAGAAATTATTTTCCATTTTAAATTAACACCTTTCAAATGATGTTTCATATGGATTGAAAGATTCTCACGTAACTCAAACCTGATGACAACAAAACATGAAATCCAAGTTTAAAACAAATCTTCAATAATGATAAATATTCAAAAGACAATAGTTCACCCGCACCATACATTAAGCAAACTTAAATCATCGGTCTAGTTTAACTAACATATCAAACATAGGTTCCAGGTGCATGCGAGTTCCAAAAAGATAGTCAAGTTTTCACAAGAAGAATACAAAGACCAAACCATATACGGGTTTCATCCATAGCCCATTAACCATGAAATAAAACATTATCACCATAGTACCAGAACCTCTACAATGGTTCTATCCACAGAAACAAGTTTCCAATAGAATCTCTAATTTACATGTAAGATTTATACGACTAAGTTCCTTACTCAGCTCGAGATCACCAAGCGCAGTGAGTTCTCAAAACAATAATCTCAACAACACAGATAGAACTCAACATTATTCTTAAAAATCAGCTAATAATTCATAGTCAACAATAGTGGTCGAAACCCAACAACAATTTCCAACAACTGAAAAGTTAACAGGGTTACTAATTTTACTCTCGCATGCCAAGATTTTTATGCAAAAGACAATACAACTAAAGCTTCCAACTGAATCACTTATTTCACGGTTTCGAACCCAGAATGCAAGTTTTTACAAAAAACCCAACAAATTATTTAACCAGATAAGTATGAAATGCACAAACACATCGAGAAAAGTTTCTTTAATGAAAACATTTAGAGGAAGCAAGATATTTTAAAAGTTAGATCCTATCATGCCTAATAGTGCTGCTATGAAATCAAAAAAGACATCTAACCGAGCTCGTTTCTTCTCCTCTTCTCGATGAAAGATCAAACAACCAAAAAATTCCTCCACATTGCTTTTGATACATTCCGCAAAATGAAAATAGATTTGAAACCTCAAAAATAGCCATGCAGTGAAGCTTAAACTACTAGTTCAATAAACCGAACACATCTAGAAAGAAAATCAAAGAATATGCAAAATGGCACAACTCAAAAATTCCACCGGCATGCCTACCAAGGTGGTTTGGGCTCAAACCCAAATGCAATTAATTTCATTAACTCCAAGTTTCCCACTCAGTCCTCCTTGCCACCACCTACCAAATCTAGCGAGTGCCAAATCAACTTTAACAAACATTTCAAACTTTAGTGATACTACCACCTAGGCCTCCGCCAACCAAACTAACCCCTGCCAAAGCTGGCAGTCCGTATGCCTTCCATCCTTATCACTAACATTAATGCCATAGAAACCATCGCCAATACGTATGCGACCACTTAGGTTCCAATTCACATCTAATAACTTAGGGTAGATTAATGGCTTAGGTTAGATCTTAGTTAATTTAAAGTTTATACCTTAGGATATAACACTAACCACTAACCCCTAACATAGGTCCTTAGCAATTAGGTTAGATAAACCTTTAGGTGAATATCAAAAATACATAGTTTAGGAACTAGGTTAGATCACCAATAACCTCGTAGTATTAGGTTCTAGGTTAGAAACAATTGTATCAAGTAACATAGCTTAGGTAGGAAATATTTCCACCTAGCTTAGGATTTTGTAAGTCAATCCTCAATAGGGTCCTAAGTATCCCTTATGCCGTGTTCAGGCTGCATGCCTATTTTTATCAACAATGAACTGTCTTGGTCGATCCTTAAAGACACAAGTCAAACCACCTAGTGAATGTAAATGCATTCACACAGTAGTAAAAGAACTTGTAACAACAAAGTTCAGTCTAACATGTAGCTTAACACATGAAATGTTGATTTTACCATTAATTTAACAGAGTAGTTTTAAAACATTCCTTGGATCACTGAAATTGATCCAAGGGTGAGTCGGATAAAAGACAAGTTCACAACTCTTAAACTAGATTGCAAACAACCTTCCGTATGAAAAATGAATTCAAAGAAGTCATACCAATTCAATCAAAGGATCTTAAGAGTAGAAAAGACTTATCCATATCAAGCATGATTTCCAAAATCAAGAAAATATCCTTATAAGGAAAATCACATATCAACACTTGAATGCAAAGGAGGAAAATAACAACAGTTAAGGGTGTTACACCATAAGAAATCCGAGACACCATCCATCCTACAAAAGTAATCATCTAGTTTGATGATGTTCAATCTATCGCTGATACTACCAAGATGGCATGCGATAATTGGGCACATGGGACTTATGAATTGATTGGGTGACATCTAAAAGGATTGGTTACTGTGGTAACCATGTCATGTACAGATTCGCGCTTGGGAGGAAAGGTAATAACCAAGTATTCTAGGGATGCATACCCCGAGGTTTTTTAGAGAGAAATGGAAGCTCAATGGAGGGAGGATGAGCGATGAGGTATGATGGGTTATGTTTTGATAGTCATAGCAATGAGGTGGTGGGATTTTTATATTGAAAACTTATTGGAGTGGCGCGAAGTTAGAATTGTGCTCACCGTCCGATTCTCAAAGAGTAATATACCCACCACTATCAAGGATTATAATGGCAATGAACCCATCTCTTCCCACATCCGCATGTGAGAGGGTCTCAGGAGAAGGTGCAGAAGCTCTACCACCCTCCCTTTAGGTGCACAAGTTATATTTGACACTACAAGGTTGTGCGCATGCTTGGTACATCCATTCTAAAACTTCCCGCTGACAAGAAATTGGTAGGAATTAACGGTTGAACAGTTCACACATTCAAGTATCAAGTACCAAACAACTAGTTGATGATGTGATGTAGACTATCAAGCACCTCACTGGGAATTGCACCATGGTGGAAGATAGATTAGTACACTTAGTTGGTGGACCTAGCTTGAAGCACGGTTCAAGAGGAGGAACCAGAAGACATATAATTTGAGCACGTGTGTGCTGAAAAGGAGAAAGGAAAGATGGTATATGTTATTGATGGAGAGGAGATGGAGAGCCTAAATTTCAACCATTCGGTTGGGACGTGTGAGGTAGTTGACAGTGCGGATGCATGTGCACGCATGTATCATGAACCACTCAAAACCAAGAAAGTTAACATCGGCTTAGAGAAGGAGCCCAAGGAAGCTATCATTGGGGACTACTGGTTAGACAAGGAAGTATCAAAGATCATCAATCTCTTACATGAATTCAAGGATTTATTCCCACATGGATACCATGAGTTGAAAGGCATCCACCATTCATTAGGGGAAATGAGGATAAAGTTGAAAGATGGTGCACGCCTGGTCAGAAAAAGGCCTTACAGGATGAATCTCAACATGCACGTAGGGGTTAAAGAAAAGCTGGACAAAATGATAGCATCCGGTATCATTGAGGTTGTGGAGGAATCAGAATGGATAAGTCCAATGGTGATCATCATAAAGAAGGATGAGAAAATTAGGATATGTGTGGATTACAAGGAATTGAACACTTGTTTGTATCATAGATTCTTTTCCCACCCCCTTCACTAAAGAGATTTTCGGAGTTGCTTTGGCGTGAGGTCTATTCCTATACGGATGGATTCTCGTGGATATCACCAAGTAAGGATTGCAAAGGAAGACTAAGAAAAGACAACTTTCACCACCGAGTGGGGAAGCTTTGCATACATGGTCATGCCCTTTGATTGAGGAATGCACCACCGTATTTTCACGCATAGTTGTACAAGCATTTAAGGACTTCATCCACAAGTTCCTTCAAGTATATTTGGATGATTAGACAGTTGGTATGGATTGGTCGTGGGACCATTGTGATAACTTGAGATTGATGTTTGAAATATGTCGGCAATTGAGGATTTCCCTCAACATCAAGAAATGTGTCTTTGCAACTCCTTTTGGAACATTGTTAGGGCATATCATATGCAAAGAGGGCTTACTGGTGGATCCCACAAAATTTATAGTTATTGTGGGGTTAGGGGAGCCCACCACCTAAGTGCCATGTGTGGATTTCTTAGACACACTAGGTACTACAAAAAGTTCATTAAGGGATACGCCAAGATCGCCACACCTTTGGAAATATTGCTCAGACATAAGAGTGCCTTTCAGTGGGGAGAGGCGCAGCAGAGGGCATTTGACACTCTAAAAGAAAGGCTTATCACTACACCTATTCTATGATTCCCATCATGGGATAAACCTTTCCATGTCCACGTGGATGCCTCTGGTATAGCAATGGGAGCTGTTCTTGCTCAACCAGGAGAGGGGATTGTTGATCATCCCTTGTGTTTTGCAAGTAGAAAGTTGACACTAGCAGAAAAAAATTATACAACAACCGAGCGCAAGGCATTGTCAATGATCTATGTGCTCCAAAAATTTAGACAATATCTCTTGGTGACTCCTTCACATTCTACACTCGACCATATGGCCTTAAAGTATCTAGTAAACAAAGAAATGTTGCAAGGGCGCATATGTCATTGGATACTTTTATTTCAGAATTTGAATTCGTGAGTGGTGGTAAAACCGGAAAGAAAAATTGTGGGTTGGATCATTTATGAAGGATTGATTCGTAAAGGACGTGCAAAGTATCAAGGAAACCATGCCGTATGTGTAACTATTCAGTTGCCGCAAAGACACACCCTCGGGTTAGAAAACATTGTTGTTTTTCTCAAGGAAGGTGTGGTGCTTGAAAGGGATGAATGTAATGGCAAGGAAAAGGTTAGCCATACGCGCCATGCCCTTCATGTTGATCAATGGGTATTTGTATCAAATGGGTTGCAATGAGGTTTTACACCGGTGTGTATTAGAACATGAACACATGACCATAATAGAAGAAGCCCATGGTGGATTGTTGGATGACACTATGCATGGAATACAACCGTGCACAAGATTTTAGTCATTGGACTATGGTGCGAGATGATTCACTAGGATTATATTGAGTTTTGTAAGGCCCGTGACAACTGTTAAGACTTGGAAAACTTGGAAGAAGGGATGAGATGCCCTTGTGCCCCATCACCAAGCGGAACCTTTTGAAAAATGGGCAATAGATTTTTTCGCACCAATCTCATCACCGTGTGAAGGACTAGCTCATGATATATCATTACCCTGTACTAATTATCCGACAAGATGGGAAGAGGCCGCGCCACTAAGGATTGCATCGCAACCACGACTACTAGATTTTGTGGGAGAATATTATAAGCGGTATGGGTGCCCATTAAGTTTAATAAGTGATAGGGGCACTCACTTTTTAAATGAAACCATTAGGATTCTATTGGTAGAATTCATGGTAGCCCATCACAAGAATACCCCTTATCACCCTCAAGAAATTGGACTATAGAGGTATTTAACAAAATCCTTAGTCACACATCGACTAAGATATGTGATGTGGGTAGGCGGGATTGGGATGACAAGGTGTCGCAGTTCTTTGGGTATACGTAACAACGATAAAATATTGAAAAAGGCCACATCATTTCAATTGGTGTTTGGCGTGGAATAATTTTTGCTGGTCGAATTCATGCTACCATCTTTGTGTATAGCGTGCACAAGAGGGTTGGATGATGAGCAAGTGCTGGAAGAAAGAATAGATGAATTGATAAATTTGGATGAAAGGCGCTCACTAGGAAGATGGAGCCAAATAGCTAAGAAGGCAAAGCAAAATGCATGGCATGACCGCCATATTAATAAAAAAGAGTTTAAGGTTGGCCAAATGGTATTGCTTTATGATTTGAAATTTCTATGCCATCTAGAAAGTTGAAGGTGCATTGGTTGGGTCCTTATGTAATTTCATACATCCTTGATTCGGCGCGTGTCAATTACAAGCACTTGGATGGAACAAAATTACCTGGACACTTCAATGGGAGTAGGCTGAAGCCCTACTATAAATAATGCTTCTTGGTGTTTGTAAATAAGGTAGTTTTTCTAGTTAGTTTAGAATTTCCTTTTATGCTTTTCCTTTCTTGTATTTCCCTTTCGCGTTGTTGTTTTGTTTTGCGCCTTGGGCACCGGTAACCTTATTAATTTTTGACTTATGAATGCACAGAGGACCATGCATCATTTTAGTGTGGGGTGAGATGATGAAGAGAAACTTGGAGTTATTCTACTAGGAGGATTTGGGTTGGTGGCAAAATAAGGTTACATTGGAAATCCACGTAATCAAAGGAGAAAAAGTGCAAAAACACGAGGTAGGCGAGAGCAAGAATCATGAGGATGGAAGAAGTGCCTTTAGCACTGGTAACATGTGCACAAGATTCTTCTATCAAGATGGATTGTTTGTGTGCTAGAAGGTTGGAAAAGTTTTTGCGCAAGGATTGGGCGTGGGTGGAAAAGTTTTCGCGCGAGGATCAAAGGTGCGGTGGAAAAGTTTTTCCGCAAGGATTGGGAACATAAGGAGAAGGGCTGAAGTCGTTTTTTTAAAACACCACATTAAATATTATCATATGGTGGTAGGTATCCTAGCCTTTAATGCATAAAAGTGGGAAAAGCTATAAATACAAGAATGGGCAATTCATTATTTTACTTTGTGAACACAAGAAGATTGATTTTCTTTCAAAAGATAGGATTTCGAGAACTGACTCGTGCGAAGGAAAATCCTAAAAACTTAAGCACAATAAGACCGTTAGATCTACAAACTAGAGAAAAGTGATTCACAGGTGTGAGGAATGTTGTGAAGAAGTGCCATGATCAAAGGAGAAAAATATGAGATTATGGTTTGTGTTTTAGGGCACAGGGCGTACAAAGAAAACTTTCAAACAAACTCACAAGTTAACCTAGGAATGAAATCAAAGGGTGCAATGATGGCCACAAAACCAGTAGGTAAACCTACAAAACAATCCAAGAAGGGAAAGGGTAAAGGAAAAGGAAAGAAGAAACAAGAAGAAATTCCCTTGGATACAAACGAAGAATGGTACTCAGAGATGTAATACCCAGATGGGGTTTTGCTAGGGCAAGAGTGGGAGTCCCACATAAGGAAGATGGCCGTGATTGACTACAATCACTGGTCAAGTACAATCACAAAGGAAATGGTGCTAGAGCTGGTGTGCCCCACAAATAAACGAACACCTGATGGGTTGCCAATCTACAACGAATGTGGTCAAGGTGAAAATGGAGAAGGTAGGGCTTCTCCAACTTTTCGAGTTTCCATATTTTGGGAAGCTTGAGCGCTTGTACCAATGGTTGATGATGCGCATACACGAAGATTTCTTTTGCTTCACAGGGTACAAAATGTGCATAACTCCCCAACTAATTTCACACTTCACAGGCCTAAACTATAAAGGGGACGTGCTCATAGATGACCTCCTGGATGAGGAGGAAATCAGAGAAACCATAGCATCCCAAGAATTGAAGAAGGGATCAAGGTACTACGACGTCTTGGATATCAGCGATCCGGTGATGAAGATGGTCGCACACCTTGTCTCCAAGCTAAATGGACAAGAGAGGTGGACCCAAGTGAGCAAGCCCTGGCTGAATGTCTGCAGGAAGGTCATGGAAGGCACCATATACAACATCTCCCAATACATATCGATGAAATCATAAGTAGCGCGGAGAAGGGAGGAAAGATCCTATTTGGAAACATTTTGTTAACAATTGTGTTCTCGAAATTGGGGTGCTAGATGCATCTAACAAATTTGTGTGGGAGTACCCTACTGAAGACCCTTCACCCATGGAGAGGTTTCATAAATACACATGTGAATCAATGACAAGGGTACACAAGGCGCACTTAGACAAATGGTATACGTGCCTTAGGAATGCATTCAGGGCTGAATGGTGGATCCCTGAACAACTCCCTGTGGTGACCAAAGGAGAAGCAAAGTTCACGGTCTACCAACACTTCTACATTGGTAGGTTCATTTTGGTGGATGGTAGTTGGAGTCCATGGTGCAAACTCCCATTCTTGTTTACTACCCAATTTTTCCAAGTGGGGTAAACAAATACAAGGAGTCAAAGAAATTAAACCTGGAGTTTTCCACCCTTGACAGAGAGCACATGGAAATGAGGAAGAAGTTGGTCTACCTAGAGAAGCGCACGTACATTGAAAGGTACGTGTCACATGATGTGCACATTATAAGGCCTTTGACCTTACCTATTGCTGAGAGTGTTGCTGCTAGGATCTACCTACGCATAAGGCCAAAATTTGAAAAGGGTGCGTATGTGGAGAATGAGATATCCATCCCGGATGACCCTATTGGCAGAAATAAGCCCACGCCAAAGTGTAAGGAGAGGGAAGAGAAAGAGGAACAAAGGGTGGTGGAGAAGTAGAATGTAGATACCGTGGGGCCAAGTACCTACATCTAGAAGAAGAAGAGAATAGTGGTCGAGAGAAGACCCCAGAACCTCGTAAAGCCACCATCCCCTAAGGAACCCTTAGATGAAGAGAAGACCACATCCCCAACTCTGATTTTTCAGCGGAGGAAGAAGAAAAGGGGATGGAAGAACTAGAGTCTGAAGATACAGATGACCCGAATGCCTATATAGGCGAGAAGGATGATGATGAGGGAGAAGAGCTGGAGGTGAATCAAGAGTTGATTAATGTAGATGACTCAGGGGAGGAAGGAGAGGAAGAAATTGATGCATTCATCTTTGCGTGAAGGAAGGGAACCCAGGAGGAGGAGGGTGCACAGGATGAAGAAAGGAGCGAGGGGGAAAGTACCAAGGAGCCAGATATGCCCAAGCTCACTCAGGAGGAAATAGATGAGAAAGCAACAAGGGAGGTAGAGAAGATGATTAATGCCTTGGTCGATGAGGAATTGGAGCACACTGGAGCTCGTGCTCAGTGAATTCAAGGAAGAGCAAAGGGAGAAGAGTGTGAGTATCACAAAAGGCCCAACTCTTTCAATAACTATGCCCAAGGGCGTGCGAAGAGGGAAGAATAATGATGGGATATGTTGATGACCCCAACAAAGTTTTATGCGTGCATTTCCAGAGTACCGTGCCCACTAAGGAGCTAACCACCATGGAGTCCTTTGATCCTGAGGGTGGATACCTATGCACAAGAAAGATGCTATCATGGGCTTTTGACTCCCACATTGATGAGCTGGAGTTTGAGGTAAACCAAGGAGCAATACTAGCACTGTCAAGGAAAGGGGGATAACCCCATTATAAACACGCAACAACTATCGGATGAGCAAGTGTGTAACACACTCAACAAAGCCTCCATGGAAGTTGAGGCTAGGCTCTTCTACAAAAGTGACAGGATTAGGGCCCTGGAAGATTTGATGGAGAAAAAGGAGGAGGAAATAACTAAGCTAACAAAGGACCTCAGCCTTGAGAAACTAATCAACGCTCAACTACAGAGGGAGCTTCAGGAGGAAAAGGCCAGGGTACATGAAGTTTCCAAGAAGGTGGAGCTCATCTCCCAAGCTATTATCATGAAGCACCCGGACCTTAACCCTCCCATGCAAAAGTATGGATCCTCCCTAGAGTGTCTAGAGGACTTGACTCGGATCCTCACCATGGAAAGGCAACCTTTGGCCTTGGAGTTGGTAGAGGAGGTAGCTACACACTTGGAGAAGGAGGAAAAATTGAAAGTCATTGCACTCATGGATGAATACAACAAGGTGCTTGCTGATGTGAAGATAGCCGCACAAACCGTAGGGGTCACCTATGACCATTGTGTGGATCAAGACAAGGTGACAAGCATGCTACTTGCCAACGATGAGGCTGAGCTAAAAGACTTCAGGGAGAAAAACAAAAGCAATAGAGCTGAGTGAGAAAAGATCCTAGCCAAGGTAGAAAGAAAATATGAAGCTATTGAGACCCTGTGGGTCTCAATTAAAACCTCGGCTTAAAGAGCTCTATACGGTCATTACAAGAAAATGGATGCCCTGGAGGACCAAGCAAAGGAACTGGAGATGATGGTAGAGACCATTAACACAAAAGGGGAAGGGTTAACCTTCGACGAGGTGAGCACATTGATTGGTGACCTTTACACAAGAGTGCATGATGAAGTTAGTGCTTGGAATACACTGGAGGCCAACGTACGGCAAAATTTTCCCCTTCTTCTCTAGGCAAATTTCCTTCTATTATTTCTCTCCCCCATTCTTTATTCTTTCCCTCCATTCTTTTCCAAGGTAAGGCCTTGCATTATTTGAAAAGGTTCCCAAGGACAGAGAACAGGTGAAGTGTGGGGTAATGTTAGGACCCTAATATAACTTCCGAATCTTAAAGGCACGTAGGCGCACATGGCTAGAGGAAGCACACAAGTTAAGGTGCGCAAGGAAGGATTCAAAAAGGGTTCTTGGAGAACCAAGGACATGCACCCGCGAAGAACAATTCAAGACTTAGCCATTTTTGGCCTTTTGGACATAACACATGAAGAACGTGTTTTGTTTGGATAAGGTTCCACTGCAACAGGTGTCCTGGAAGGAATATACCTTGTGATAAGAAGATCCAAAAAGCTAATCATGACATGGAGAGGCATGCACCTAGGGTGATCCACACCTTGACACTTGGGGCCAGATCTGAGGTTACAGAGGAGTTTGTTAGAGCTCAGATGCCTATTTATATGTGCACCCTTAGCAAAGAAAAAAAGAACACAAGGGAGGAAGCGGATCTCTGTAGAATTACTGCGAGAACTATGGGATAAAATGGGTAGATGATTCTAGGAAGGATGTAATGAGGGAATGGGGAATGAATTTTTTTTTTTTTTTTGTGAGCATACATGTATGGATCTAGATATGGTGTATGACCATGGTCTTCCACTCTGTGATGTTTTATAGTAATACTATGAATGAATATGATAAGGTTACCATTATATTTATATTAAGATCTTCTATCTATATTAACTACATATTTCTATTATGATTTTGTTCTTGTATAATCATGAACCTTATTTCAATGTTAAGTCTATTCGTGGATTTACAATCTCCTAGTTCTATTAATTCTAGTGCGAGCTTTGTTTTTGTTAAGACTCAAGGGTATAGAAGTTGTTCTGAGCTCTATAGCCTTTTCATTTATTTTATATCACTAAGTCAAGATCAGTGAATTATTCCTTCCAATCGAACTCACATAAAGAGAGAGACTTGGTTCCCTCTCACGTGCCTTGGGTGAGTTCCCAACACCCATTAGGTGATAGATCGGCACGAATGATGTTCCCTTGTTCTTGGTGGGTGCAAAAGTGACTACAACTCTTCTCATGAAAGGCACTTAGGAATGCTGAAATAGATATATTGAAATGTTAGGAGTCACCATATGTGTTGAAATGAGTCTCCAAAGGCTGAAACACTAAGTCCACACACCAGAACTTAGAGATATGAAATTTTATCTTTCAATGCTTATCCCTCCGAGCGTGTCATGAAATGTTGGTTTCTCAAACATGCACCCATGTCTTGGATCTCGAAGGGCTAAGGTGTTTCAGACCATAATGGAACCATCCCCAATGTTTGGGACATTGCGCACTTGGGATGGATCTCTGGAGAAGGTCGGTTCCACTATCTATTTATACTCTACATCGCTACTCCTAGTTCTTGAAGGGGAAACTAAGATGATAATGCTAAGGGACAAGGGATAGAAGGATAACATGAAAGGAAATGACACTAAAAGGTAATATCACTAGAAAAAAGGGATAAACACTATCTGTTCTGAGTAGGAATGAAAGGAAATGTGTAAAAGGAGGCTAGGCATGAGTAAAGCACAACTAAACACATATTTACCAGATCGTTCTTATAGAAAAAAACTAAATGAGGAACCGCAAGGGACCTAAAATGGCACAAACAACACACTAAACAAAATAAAAGGAAAGAAGAAGGAATGCAACATGGTAGAATAGACAATATTCATAAAACAATGCTTTTATTACTTCCATAAGCACACAATGTTGTTACAATGATGAAGGAGGCCAATATCCACATGCAAGTGCCATATCTAGAGGTATACAACTCAAAATACATAAAATATGAAGTCCTTAAGGATCTAGAGTGTCTAACATAACAAATGAGCCTAGCTCTTACATTTATAGATGAATCTATAGAAGGAGAAGAGAAGGAGGGAAAAATTGAATTTGAAATGCAACCACCAACAAGAAGCATTCAATGCCTATAAATCCACCTAGAGATCTATGAAATATGCTTCCCCAATCCTGTTTGGTGTGTTGAAGAAGGAAGGAAGGAGGATCATATCAAATTGGGTGGTTGGAGCAATCAAATCTTCTCATTAATTCTCGAGAGATGTTTTCCCATTTCTCACCTACCGCTTCGCCAAAATTTGAATTTGAATTCCTATCACTATAGTTAATGTCCAAATATTTCTCAAAAGTCTAGGCGTGCACTAGTTTGAGCTCTATAGCAAAATATATGGATGTAAGGAGGTGTTAAAGTCACCGGCACATGCAAAACACATGGCATGAATAGATTAGCTAAAATGATGGCCAAATGTGTAAATATTTGTTGTTTCTGCCATGTGTTAGTCATTGATTTGCTACAAGATTATGACACCCTATTGGTGCGCTTTGAATGGTTGTGCATTGACTCGGTTGTGTGTTGATTGGTCAGCATGTGGAAAACTCAAGCATGTTAGAAGATAACATGGCACATAAGGGTATAAACGAGGGCATGAGAAAAGGGTGCGCGAGGAAGAAAATAGAGGAATGCACAAAGGGATGTGTGTGCAACGTGTGTCGGGAAATGGGGAAAATTGGTGAGTAGAGAACACATGGTCAAGGAACAAATATTAAAAATTAATGAGGATCGTGTGTGAGAGGGATAAAGACTTAGTTGATTGAAGAAAGTGTGAGACGTGTGCATAGGGTGAAGAAATTGCTTAGGTAGAAAGAGAATGTGCGGAAGGTGGGTGAAAGGGAGGAGGGGAACAAAGAGGAAAATGAAAGTGGAAGGAGAGAACATAAAGCATGCAAGGGCTCTTGAGGAAAAAGAAGGGGCACCAAGGGGAAACTGTAACTAAGGAGATATTCCAACCGAACTTCATGCGCGTAACCTTTAATGATGATATGAAAATCAAAATATGTATACAAGTTACCCAAATGACTAGGAGAGTTATTTGAATAACAAGGATCTTCGATCAAAAACACAAGATATAAGTTTCTAAATCAAAGATCCTGTCCTCTTGAAGGAAAAAGAGAGATCCAAAGGGAAACCATGAGAAGCTTGATTCACTCTAGATCGTACCTTTTAAGATAAAAAATTTCTATAGAGAAAATACATACTACCCAATTTACCTTGATGAGACCCCATTAGAGTTTCCTCGCATAAGAAAACATATGAAACCCTACAAGAAGTGAGGTTTTTTTCCAAAAAAATTACACCATAATTTCCATTTCAGTTATATATGTCTTTCCATTCCAATTTTGGTGTGTTTCCTTTCCTTTTGTGTTCTTTGCTTTTCCTCTCGTGTGTGTCTCATTATTTGTAATAAGGGAATATATTGCCCAATGTGGAAAAATACACTAGTATTATCACCCATGAGATGCATGAGGCTTTACCCTTACAGTCCAATGTTCCTAAGTAAGAGCCAATTGTTATAATGGAAAATGACTAGCCTAAAAATTCAAATTTTAAAACATGACAACTAAGCCAAGTCAAAAATTTGGCCTCCCAATCACACTAAACCCTCCTCCTTGCCAACCTATCTCTAAAGGTACCATAAACATAGATATAAGGAAGGAAGTAAGGATTCTTTCAAGCATGCCTTAGTTTGAAAGGAAGTGCGATACTTTTTTGGATAAATTCAAGAAGTTCGGTGAAAGAAAGTCTTCAAGGCCTAAAAAGCCAATTTTGGTCATTTTGAAGCCAATATGCATCCTCTAAAAGAGTTTAATAAATATATAAAACATAAAAAGGTGATGTCAGGGAGTATTAAAGGTTTTGGAGGAAATTTAGGAATATTTAGGAAATAATTTCTCATTCGAAACAATCTGTTCAACATTGGGTTTTCTAGGTGTAAGGAATGAACATCCTAATGGTGAAACCTGACTTATTTGGATGATTTTGGGAGCTTTGTAAAGAGTTAAGTAGAAAAAAAAACAAATTGGAAATTTATGAGAATTATCTATGACATGTAAGCATTAATTTTGTTCTAAGACGTAAATGTTCCATTAAGAATTTCAAAACATGCAACTAATCCTCTAAATTTCATACAAAAAAATGGAATAAAGTTTAAAATTACATGAATAATCAAGTCTTGAAAATAGTTTCATTGATCTTAGAATTTGTTTTGAAGTAAAAGCATATAATATTTGACCCAAAAACACCATTCTAAGCTTTCGAGGTGAAAAATGCAAGTTCTAGGTCTATTTTTGGACATCTTAAACAAATATGGCTTTCCATTTTTGGCCCAATCACACTTTTGACATTCTTGTGTCCCATCTATATCCTTGGGAAAAGGGGTGTCATGAGGGACAAAAATGTGTGACCGTAGCCTCTTCCTAGGTCACACTTTGGACACCCAGGTGTCCCAAGTGTCCTCACTATCCCTTTCGTCCCCATGGTGCAAAGGGATAACAGGTCACAAAAATGCAACCTCACTCCCTTACCTTGGTCACAATTTTATGTCAAAAGTTTCCCCATTTTACCCTCTATCCCCAGGTGAAAATTGGGACACGAATGTGTGACCAAAACAAAGATGAAGCTCCTGACCCCCATACGATCTCACTCAGCTCCATAGGTGCAATTTCCCAACCCTTCATTTCATTCATCTCTCCCCACATGTTACCACTTTCAATGATATTTCTCCAAGTCACCCTTTTCTATCCTAAGTGTGCCCCATGTCCCCATTACACCATCTATAAATACTCTCTAAACTCAATTTAAACCCAGGTTCAATGTGTAGTTAGTTGGGTGAGTTAAAAACATTATAAAACTCATTTAAACTCCTCACTCACCACACAAGTCATAATTTTCATGACAAGTTGCTCAGTAACACCCACCAAACTCCATTTTAACCTAGATATGCTACCAAAATTTTCCAAACATCTATAGCCACTAAAAATGAAGATTTAAACATATCGCTTCAACCGGATTCCGATCACCTTGAATTTTTGCTAGAATCTCCCTCTCCAAAATTCGTTTGGGAAGATTATAATAATAAATTAATTGATGGCCTATATTTTTCACAGTAGTAAACTAAAATATTAAACCCTAAAATCCACCTTTTTGATTTCCCATAGATCTGACAGATGGAAAATGATGAAATTTAGAGCAGAAGAACCTAGTGCAAAATAGAATATTTTGACAGTAGTTTCATTGAAACCTCACAAAGGTAAGTGACGTTTTTAAAAAACAACATGTGTTTAGAATATTAGGTTTCTAAAAATAGTAATTTTCCCAAAGTGATGAATTCTCAACATTTGTAATACCTTGAAAAAGTAAGAAACATCAAAAAAGAGTAATTCGGGAACTTTCTAAAAATAGTAGTATTCAAGAAAATGGGCATCTAAAAATAGTAGGTTTCTAAAAATATTAAACCCTCATAAATTTAAATGATATAGATAAGATAAGAACATTAGAGAACAAAAATAGTGGTAACATGCTAAAAATAACAGTTCTAGACCCTACCTACTAAAAATAGAAAGTTTATGATGACTCTAATTTTACCGATATTGGTTCTTTTAGTAAAATGAAGTTCAAGTACTCAGGTATCAATCCTATTTAAACCCTAATCATAGAGTATATAGGTGTGGGAGATAATGATGTCACTCACATGGATCTCAAAGACCTAAAAAATAGAATGTTCAGAGGACCTAGGGAGCTAATGGAAGAAAAAATCTTCTCGACCGGATTATTTGTAGTATGGGGCCATCTGTTATTAATTCAAAGTACATAATTAGTCTCGACATGTACACAACATTATGAAATAAACTCTAGGATAGTGCAGGTAGATGAAAACTTAGTTCTTGTAGTCCTTACTCCTAAGGGTATCTCTATAGTGTTTGTAAATTCTAACCAAGTAGTAGTATGGTCATCATCACCAAATATTTTGCATCACAAGAATGGGTAAAAACTGACTCATACCTATAAGGCCTCACACTTGGGTCATGGATCAGGAAAGGAAGGAAACCTTCTAATGTTCCTAAAATTTTTTTAAGAAGTGAGTTTCATGAAGTCTACTCAGACAGTATCACCCTACTGAGTAGGGTAATGGGTGAAGATACGACAAATAAGTTTCAAGATCCTTTAATTCATCTTCATTTCCACCGAAGAGAACCAAGTAGTGGATTGGGGGAAGATTATAAGTTACAATATTCATCGATAGTTTGTCTATTTCCTTCTACTGTAAAGTTCACTATGACCTCATATATGAAATATATTTTCACCTACACAATACCTTTTAAAGGCCTAACTTCTTCCCTAAATGTCTCTCAAAAAGCACTAGCCTATAGAAAGTATCCCTAACTCACACACAAGAAGAGTAACCATCACCTTTTGAGGGTGAATGATGCATTCACCATGTTAATTATTAGACTTCTAGAAGGTAAACAAGAGATGAGGATATCCTCTCAAGTTATTACACTAATCAAGAAATATGGGAGTTTCCTCACTCATATCACCTACATCAGGTTTCATGCTTTGATCCTTCTCCTCGCAGACTTCCCATGTACCCTAGCGATAACATGATAATGTTTGAGTTATGTAGGCAGCTTGCTCAAGTTCATAACATGTGTAGGAATAATAAAAATAAGGGTGTATACTTCCCCATATCCCTTAGAATATATTCATGCAAAAGTATTATAGATGCATCAAGTATTAAATCTTCCTTTAGTTTCCTCAAGATCTATTCTTATACATGTATGCCTTATTTTGACATCATGAGAAACATGTTATCCCAAATTTACCCTGTGGTTAATTTGGATAAATCATCATAAATGGACTTAGCCATTCATAATTCTTGGATGTGCGGATGACCGTCAAAGTTCAACCCCATTGGAAGAGAAAGGAAGCTTGTGTTTTGGCTCGACTGATTTGGTCTTTACTTCATCGCGAGCTAGTGAGCTGCGGTGAATCTTAGGGTTAGAAAATTCAACCTAGTTAGTTGGCTCAAGGTTGGATGATATGAATATATTGAATGGGTCATGCGGGTTAGACAGATTAATGTTGGATGGGCCATGGTTGGAAGATAGGGGTTGTAGGTTAGATGGCTGGGGTTAGACGATCGCAGGTCGATGACCAATGGTTAGAAAAATGTAGGTTAGACGGCCGCAGTTGGTCGATACAAGTTGACAGATAGGGGTTGATGTCTACAAGTTAGATGGCTAGGGGTTGGATGGCTAAGGGTTGGACAACCGTAAGTTAGACAGCCAGGGGTTAGACAAACTACAGTTGGAAGGCTACAGGTTGGATGGCTAAGGGTTAGATAAATGCGCAAGTTGATGACTAGGGGTTAAACGGCTGAGTTAGATGGCTGCATGTTGGACGGCTCATGGTTGGATGTTTGGTGGTTGAATGGTTGGACGTTGGATAGGTCACTAGGTTGGATGGGTCATATGGTTGGGTGGCTCACGAGTCCCAAGCCAGATGAGGGTAGGTGGGTGAAAGACAACTCAACAACTAGATTTAATGCGGTATGGCACCCATGTCTTCATCTGATAGAAGTACCCTTGGGAAGTAAATTTGTATGGGTTCCCATACCTCTTTAATGAGGGTGGGTGAAAATTTTCTATAAAATAACTCAAACCCCTCATTTTTAGAGAGACATTCTGGGAGTTGGGAAAACTCTTGCAAAATTTTCCCTTAACTCCATTTGAGCTATAAGCCTTCTCTTGCACCTGACAAGCATATTTATGCCTTTGAGAATTAATGTAATGGTCTCAGTGTACCTTATTGAGCAATAAATTCATAATTTTGTGGAGTTTTTACACCCTTTCTCATGTTTTGTTTTTTCTCCGTGCCTCTCCATTTTGGATTTTTTTCTATTCATGTCTTTCACATTTACAGTGTAAGATGTTGTATTTCATGGAGTTTTGATGGTGGATTAGGATCTAGGTCTATGTTATATTTGTCTCGACCTCCCTCATCCCATTTTCCCTATTCATCCTCCCTCAATAGAGTATCTTTCCCCTTTTCTTGGTGTTATCACCTTGTTAGTGTAGGATTTCCTTTTCATGCACTTTCTCTCTCCCCACCTGTATCCTCGGCATTGTTATGATAGTTGTAGTTAGGTGTATTTTCTACATTAGAGTAGTTTAGCATTAGGATTAGGTAAAGGAATCCAGCCTTCTCTGGAGGACCATCTCAAGTTTGGAATTCCCACAACTTAAGAGATGGTGCCATGTTATACAAGTTACACCGGATGCCCCATTCAAACCCGAGCCATTCGGGGGTGCTGTAATTTTGCATCAACAATTTTGGCACACCTAGTGGGATAGGTTTGAAGCTCCTTAACACTTCATTTCATCAGTTGATGTGTTCTTGGTGAGGTTCATCCTTTAGAGGCACAAGCCAAGATATCCGGTGACTCCATCTAGTCAACAACCCATTCTCTCGAGTTGCACTTTCCTTCCATCCATTTCCACCCATTTATCTTTCCACATCTTTCATATTCTGCCATTCATGAAGCTATGTAGTCATGCCTTCATTTCCATATTTAAATTCACACTTGCAGTAGTAACATTTCAGTCCATATCTAATGTATTTCTCAAATATTCCAAATCATCATTATGAAAAAATTCAGAACCATTATGCCTACCCGTATGACCAACACCAAAATCAGTTTCTCTAGGGAGCTTATAAGGAACAAGGGTATGAATACAATGACGACAGTCAAATGGAGAACATTGAGCTGATGGAGAAGATTCAAATAATGGAGGCTAACATGGTTCAATCTAGGGATACAACACAAATGAAATCTTTCAGATTGGTTTCAGGGTACCTTGTCCATGGGAAGGCCCTTTTCCAAGACACTATAGCCCGCAGGAGAAGCTTGACTTCATGGTTGAAATTATTCCCCAACTCACACAATGGATTAAGGATATTGAGGCATATGAGAAAAGTGCAAGACAACCTTGTCAATGGGTAAGTCACTCACCAACTCTTTATGCTCCTTTTTCTCCATCCCAAGCTTTATCATTTCAGCAGTGTCAAGATTCAAGCCCATTATTTTCTGCCCCAAGTGTTGAATTCCCTTCTCCATCCCCTAGTATTCCATCTCATCTCAATTATTTTTCCCTTTTCCCTTCCAAGTAGTCATCTCGCTCTAAAAACAGAAGTTCTATCTCCTCCACCACCACAAACAATTGTAAAACCGGTTGAAACCCCATCCACTCCTCCTCTTGCCTTCCCAATTCCATGTCGGAAAAAATTCCAAAAACCAGTCAAGGAGAGCAATAGGAAGGAGAGCCAAAAAAAGAAGAAATGATCAAAATATTGGTAAGCTTGGCTCTCAGATTTGGGATTAAAAATCCCCTTGATGGTTAAACCTTCAGAGGAGGCCAGGTCAGATCACATGTGGTGGAAGATGAGTTTGCAGTAGAAGGAGAACAAGAAGAAGATCAACAATCTATTTTATCTGAATACAATGTCCATAATGGAACTTTTTCTGAAGAGGATGTTCATTTGATCCAAGCTACACAATTAGATCCAAGAAAGGAAGAACAACCAGCTCTAAGTCCTATTAAAGAAGAGCAACTGGAAGAGATCAAATCAAAGTTGAAGACACTTAATGAAGAAAACATGATTGAATTTTTTTTGCTTTCATTTAAAAGGCTTGATTTGATTGGTGAATCCATGATGAAGGAGAGCTATTAAGAAGACCTTGCTGCCCTAAATATTCCTCTAGAGTAGAGAATTGAATGTTTTGATTTGAAAAATTTCATGCTAGAGGAAGAGGTTATCGAAGAGCAAGTTAGTCTTCAAGCAACAATAGAGGAACTCTAGAGCCAACAATGTGTGACAACAAATTATAATGATATAGAAAAACTTCATTGGATGTTGCAATCATTAACAATGAGCTACAAATTGTAGAGGAGTTCCATATTGCCACGGAGGAAGGAAAAGAACATGAAGATACCATCTCTTCCACATCATCCACCCAGGAAGGTCCATAAGAAGAATCCATTTTTGGAGTTAAATTTCACAAAGGACACATCCATTGGATCAAACCATTCCCAATCAAGTACTTGGCTTTGTTGGAACTAAAGGAGAAGCCAAAACCATTCATGCCCACTTCAGGGAATGGGGATGAGTATCAAAGCAAAGCAAGGGTCACCATGAACACCTCCAGGAGTTCAATGTGAATCAGCTTGAGGAGGTATTTTCTATTGATGTTGATACTTTGGTTATTTTGGTGGAGGATTGACCTCTTATCATTTTTTCACTCATAATAACAACCATGTTTAGTGCCAAATCATATAATTGGATGCCTATTTTAAGAAAGGGAAGATACCTCTCCTCGCTAGTTACAGGATTTGTTTGAGCTCCCTTTTCCTTTGATTAGAGTAGAGTAGGTAGATTTTATTTCAGTGGAAGAAGTTCTTGTGCACACTCTACATGCTCCACTTAGGGTATGTATGATTTTTAGTTTTTTACATAGTGTGTGTTGTGGCATGTTGTTGCTCGTGCACAATCCATTCTTCAGAAGCAATGGTGTTCATGGAAGAAATTAGATTTTGGGTTGGTTTTAAAAGTAAATATTTCATCCCCAATAGATCAGTGACAAGTCCTGAATCCTCCGTGCCCTTGCCTTGGGAAAATTTTCAATTTTGGGGCAGTTTTAGGATTTATCCAAGATCCCAAATCAGCTTTAGGAGCATGCCAAGGCAATTTCAGCCCAAGTGCTAAGTTCATGCGAAGACTAGGGGATAGTTCAAAAGGATTAGTTTTTCAAGGTTAGGCTTGAATTCATGCCTAATGGATACTTCAAGAAACTGGTAACACATCTAGCAGGAAGATTTCCCAAGAGGTTTCCATTATTATCCCAAATTTACCCCTAGGTTAATTTGGATAAATTATCATAAATGGACTTATCCATTCATAATTCTTGGACGTGTGGATGACCATAAAATTTCAACCCCATTGGAAGAGAAAGGAAGCTAGTGTTTTGGCTTAGTCAATTTTGTCTTTACTCAAGGCGAGATGTTGAGCCGTAGTGAATCTTAGGGTTGGATGGGTCAAGCTGGTTGGTCACTCAAGGTTGAATGGTATAGCCAAAGTTAGACAGTCATGCGGTGGGGACGGATTCATGTTGGACGGGATGAGGTTAGATGGCCAAGGGTAGGACGGCTGCTGCATTGGATGCCGGGGTTAGATGACTACAAGTTGGATGGCCAGGAGTTAGAAAGATATAGGTTGAACGACCAAGAGTTAGATGGTTACAAAGTTGGTCGAATACAAGTTAGATGGCCAGGGATTAGATGGCTACAAGTTGGATGGCTAGGGGTTGGAGGGTTATAGGTCCGATGGCCGGGGTTGGATGGTTGCAATTTAGATGGCCAAGGGTTGGATGGCTATAGGTTGGACAACCAAGGGTTGGACGACCATCGTTGGTTAGACGACTAGGGGTTGGATGTCGTAGGTTGGATGACCAGGGGTTGGATGGCTATTGGTTGGATGGCTCATGGTTGAGTTTCTAGTGGTTAGACACTTGGAGGTTAGATGGGTCACCAGGTTGGATGGGTCATATGGCTGGGTGGATCATGAGTCCTAAGCCAGATGAGGGTAGGTGGGAAAAATATAGCTCAACAACTGGATTTAATACGGATGGGTGTCCATGTCTTCATGTGATAGAAATAACCTCAGGAAGTGAATTTGTATTGGTGCCCATATGTCTTTAATGAGGGTGGGTGAAAATTTTCTATAAAACAACTCAAACCCCTCATTTTTAGTGGGGACATTCTAGGAGCTAGGGAAACTCTTGCAAAATTTTCCCTCGACTCCATTTGAGTTGTAATCCTTCTCCTATGCTTGGCAAGAATATTTATGCCTCTGAGCATTGATGTAATGGTTTGTGTACCTTATAGAGCAATAAATTCATGTTTTGTGGAGTTTTTCACCCATTTTTCATGTTTTATTTTTTCTATGTGTCTCTCTATTTCAGATTTTTTTCTGTTGATGTATTTCACATTTGTATGTGTAAGATGTTGTGTTTCATGGAGTTTTGATGGTGAATTATGATATGGTTATGTGTCACATCTTTCTGACCTCCCTCAACCCCTTTTCCATGTTTCATACTCCTCAACAGAGTATCTTGCCCCTTTTCTTGGTGCTAGTTAGTGTAGGATTTCCTTTTTCATACACTTTCTCTCTCCATGTCTCCTTGGCATTGTTAGGATAGTTGTAGTTAGGTGTATTTTCTACATTAGTTTTATTATAGCATTAGGATTAGGTAGAGGAAGTCAGTCTTCTCTAGAGGACAATCTCAAGTTCGCAAGTCACACAACTTGAGAGATGGTCCCATGTTATGTAGGTTACATTGGATGCCCCATTTAAACCTAGGCCATTCGGGGTGCTGTAATTTTGCATATACAAAACCCTAAAACCTTCACTCTCCTAATATTACACCATAGTCCCCAAATTAAGGACTATTAGACCAATTTCCTGGATGAATTTGAAGTAAGGAAGAAATATTATATGCGAATGAGTGTTGATCAAATGAGGATTTTCAAAAAAATTTGGTTCATTGAAGGAGTGGGAGATAATGGATTAGGTCTATTTCATCTAGAGTACCAAGCATTAAAATCCACACCTCTTTCAACTATCTCATAGAACATAAGATAATCAGGTGACATCAATTAGAGGAAAAAATGATTCAAAGATCAAGGGAGTGGTTCAAGAAAAAGAGTATTTCTCTCATCAAGTCTAACGCCTCCTAACTCTCTCGAAGAAAGCATATCACATCTCATCCTTGAAGGTATCTAAGAAAACCATTAGCTCCACTCATTGAGGGGAGCCCACAAAGAGAAAATCATTGAAATAATAAAACATTGAACAATATTACCACATGAGGATCCATAAGAAAACCAGATTCACTACAAACCCCATTAAAGATATCAAAAAGGTGAGAATGGACCTTCACAACCTCCGCTTCTGCATTAGTTCCTAATTGTTTCATCTTTAGCATTTGAGTCATATCATCAAGTACAAGATATGATTACTCATCATGAACTTGAAATTTCCATCATGTTTAATGTTGATCCCATAACAATTGCTTCCTTGGATCCAAGAGATGATTGTGATTGAGCAAAGGAAAGTGCAACAAGTATCAACACCTGATTTTTAAGAAAATGAGGTAAGAAAGAACAAGTACCTTCTCAATTTTTAAATGGTGTTTTTGGCAATCAATATTTAGAAGTTTCTCGAATGAAAGTTGTGAAACCCATAGAGGATATGAATCAGGTAGACTATGAGATGACAATGATATATTTGGGTCAAGAAACACATGAGGGTGATGCAAATTTGTTTAAGGAGTTTTATTCTAGCCTAATTTCCAAGCATTAGGAGTACAAACAAACAATTGAGTAGTTGGAAGAGCATGTGATAACTCTCACTGTTAATTTGTAGTCATTTATGGATCCTAGTGCAATTCCATCTCTTCTTACTCGAGGTTGTCACTCATATCAAAAAAATTTGATACCATGAAAATAAATAAGGTTCAAGTTCACACAATGTAGGGAAGGTCTAGTGATAAGTGGGTTGAGAAGATTCTAGAGAAATGGAAAAATTGTTTCCTAAAATCATCTCATTTCTCAAGTTTTATCTCATGACCTATGCAAAAGTAAAGGTGAATAAGGAGGAAATTAATTAGGAAAAGGATCATTGGGACAACATATTTCCACTAGTTTCATATACGAGTACTCTTAATTCTTTCATATTGATGGGTAAAACTATATCCACTTCCACAACTAATATCTTGTCCCCTCTTTTGTCTCGCACACTTTGAGTTCCCAAGACAAAATGTTGAATGAGGATATCATTGAGATCACTTCTTGTAAAGATATTACATCATATTTTGGAAATTATAAACAACAATATGCGAGTCTTGGATATCCTCCAATCAAAGTGAAAGTTTATTAGTGAAAGATATTTTAAATTCATTCAAATAATTATTCAAGAAATAAGTTAGGGATCCCTTCTTATTTAATTAAGAAACTTTATAATCTCTCACGGAAATTAGATGTAAAATTTACAACACTTAAAAGTATCATTGAGTTTAGTTCAATAGTGAAATATAATTATTCTAAGATGTGGATCTATGTTTTGATCTTTGTTCACATTCCTTAGGAAGATAACGTAGTACTTTTCGCAGCTCGCTTCAGCAAGGAATTCAAAGATGAAGAAATATTTCTAGGTATACTCCCACATGGTTTATCAATAGACACTTATTATTTAACATATGCATCCTCTCCTCCATCAGAGTGGCCAAACCTCTCTTCTTCTTTCCTTCTTCTCTCTCATGTTCTAATTATTTGTTAAGGAGGTACTTTTAACTATTTTTTCTTATTCACTTAAGTGACCTATAGTCTAACATTGTAATGAGTTATTTTTAATTAATGAAAAAGGCTCACTTTTGTTTCCTAGGAATATGAAAGATCAAAAGTGATAAGGGGAAGTGAAATATAATTTAGGGGATAGATGAAGACTCTTCTTAAAGCCATATATTTGGATTATATATTCATTCCAAGGGGTTATCAATTTTAAGTTTCTAAGTAGATAGATTTGCACTACTAAGATAGAAGTAAGAGATTGCATTCTTCTAGTACCTCTTATTCTATGTTTAATGTATTCCCTTACATGTTCAAATTTTTACACATTATGATATTTTAAACCCAAGGAATATGTTAGTTCCTTTGATAAATGAATCAATAAAATTATGTGTCTATGATTTTCTATTCTTATAATTATTAACAAGGTTGTATTCCTCTGATTGAGTGTGGATTAATTATAGTTAATGCTATGAAGCCTGATAGTTCTTATTCACAAATTTAATCCCCTTTCCTAAATTATTACTATCCTTTACCTCATATCACTAAGAAAATTCCTACCTTACACTAAGTGCAAAAATTTTCCACAGGTCTAGTGGAGTAGTCTTGTGTGATCCCCATCATCACGATTACCAAAATATTTATTTTTATGCATTAAATAAATGGGAGCCTCTCCATTACCAAGAGGAGGTACTTAGTCCTAGAGTGTTAGTAAAAATACCCTAATTTTTTTCTTGTGACAAATTATTTTATCAAAATTTGTCTAGGTCCATTCACAATCCTTCCTAGGATATTATGAGGCCCAAGTATAGAACCTCTTCGTGCATAAAACTACATTTCTTTATATCTACCAATAATTTCTCCTACTAAAATTTCTTCACCAGTTTGTTTAGATTACCCAAATGATATTCCCTTATCATAATAAACACCAATATATCATCTACATATAAAATAAATTTTTTCCCAAGGAATGGCTTTAGCACTTTGTTCATCAACCTTATAAATGTTCCCGAAATTTTTTCTACCCAAAAACAGAAACTAATCATTCATACAGAGCCTTAATTTTTCTTGAATGTTGTTTCCCATTAATCACCCTCTTTGATGCAATCTAGTGATATCCACTCTTCAAGTAAATATTTGAAAAAATGTCCACCACAAATAAATTCCATCAAGTCATCCCTTTTTGATAATAAAACCTATACTTGGTTATGTTTTTATTGATGGATTCAAAATCCAAACACATTTACCATTCTCCTCCATTCTTTGGTGCTAGCATCAGGTACCACATACATGTTCAATATTTTGTGTACCAATACTCTATCCAAAAACATTTTCTCTTGTTTTTACACCTCTACATTATCATATGGAGTCATCCTATGTGGTTCTTTGTTTGGAAAAATTTACCATGGTATCAAGTTAATCTGGGTGACTAATACTACGCATTAGTGGTAATCCTTGCAGAAAGTATTCTATCACTATGTATGTAAAATCATTCAAAATTCCATGCACTTAATTTTGGGCTTCATTATCCTTCACGCAGTCCTCATTTTCTTTTTTAGAACAAGAAAAATAATCCTTTCTCCTCTTCAACCTCTCACAGAAATTCCTTCTTCGACACAATTAGAACTCTTACAAAAATTCTACTATGAATTTTTCTTTCATCCTTGTCCTTTAATGATGAAAGTTGAATTTTCTTCCATTCTTACCAACATGTATAAAATTTACATGTCAATCATGGAAAACCTTATGATCATACTTCTATGATCATTCTAAAAATAGATGGAAAACATCCATTGTAATTACATCACATAACACTTCATTGCAATAGTTTCCTATTTTGAAGTTGAATAAATTTTTCTCATTAACTAAGAACTAGTGGAATTTTTACAACCGTTAAATTTTGTAAGGATTGGATGAAAAATCCTCTTCATTCTTAATTTCTCCACCATTTCACAAGAAACTATATTTTCTATTCTTCCACTATTGACAATCTCCTTGCACCACATTCCTCTTGACTTACATATGGTTTTAAAATGACTTTTCTTTTACACGGGTTCATTTTCCCTTTTGTGGAGTCTTTAACAACACCATTATTATCATCAAATATTATCCATACTATGTTCATTTCTAATGATTTGTATATCCCATAAATTATACATATCTATGTGCTACACACACTCCAACCTCTGTGTGCCTACTCATTAATAAGATTTGTGTACTTGAAATTTATACACATGATGTTCAATTTTTTTACACTTGAAACATGTTATAGAGAATCATCTTCCTTTACCTCATCTGATTGTTCTATGTCCCCATAAATAGTAAGACACTCCTTCCTCATGTGAACTATGATGTGTACACGTATTTTCACTATTTCTATCATATTATTTCATTCACTTATTCTATCCATGACCACTTCATCCTTTACCATGCACATTGTGACTTAGTCTTCAGGATGTGCTCTAAATTTTCCATAGAAAATTTTCTTTCAACTTCAATGCCAACTAATAATCCTCCTCCATAGTTTGAATGTGCATAAAATTTATTTCTTATTGGATTTCAAATATTAGTCCTTTTATATGTATTGTGGACTTTTCTTGGTAGACTTAAGTATGCCTAAACCTTATCATGATCTAATAAAACTCCTTGGTATAATACCTAACCGACATATAATTTTGATTCAAGTTTTACAATAATTAAAAAAACTCATTTGATAGTTAAAGGGAAAAAAGTTACTCTTCATTTTCATGACCATCCTATCATAACATACTATCTTATATTTACCTTTTTTTTGAAACTCCTTTTGTATCTCCTTCCACCATAACATCACATGTTCTTTCGACTTGGTTTATGCTAACTTATATTTTTATGGGTCTTTTATCTCTTTGAAACCAAAGTACTCCCATGATTATAAGCTAGTAAACAATCTCTTATGGCTCTAATATTCCATAGAATGATGTAACATCCATCCCGACCCTTGAACCATTCTAAAAATGTATCTTAAAATTCACACTTCTCCAACATCAATGGATTATTCTTCTTTTTATTTACCTCCAATGAAAATTTCATTTATTTCTCCTCATACTACTCATTCATCATCACTTTGAGCATCTTGTAACAAAAACCTCTCCATCAATATTCATAGAAAACATCAATCCTAGCCCTTACACTCCTTATCTCATTCATAACTTATTATATCACACCTACGATGGATTGATTGTTTACATCTCCATAAAAACCCTTATTGGTGGCATATTTTCTTCTTAACTAGTTTCCTCATAGTTAGCGATCTAATTTTCTTTACACTCCTCTCATCATTCCTCTCCCGCAATTGTAGTTTCACTTTGATACAACTTGATGATGAGGATGATTAGACCTAGAAGATCTCAACAATTTGTAAATTAATTCACATCAAGATAAACATGTAACTATACGCACCCAAAATTTTATGTCCTACATTGTCGAAAAATGGTTACAAAAGTACCCAATGATGATTCAATTACTTTGAAGGTGTTCGAGTTCTTGAACCCATTTGTAGTGTATATTTGTACCCTAGACATCCTTATATAGATTTTTCACACTTTCTTCCATCTTTTTGCTTCATTCTATGCATGTTTTGGACTTTAGTGCTAGGACTACCACCTTACGCGGGAGACAGCGGTTCTGAAGCCACCGCTTAAGTAGGGTGGTGGTCCTGCACAATTTTTCCAGAACCTTCCATGTGTTGAATTCACACACGACTCTTCACTTAACTTCTATTTTAAAACATGTTTCTTTCCCATTTTAGATGATTCCAAATCCCAACTGCCTTATTACATGGTATTCCTTCCCTCTTCTATTTTTAAATAGATTTAATTAGTTTGAACTACCTCTTCACCCAATGATTTGACACTCCAAGGCTTCCTTGTGCATAAAGGCACATCCCAACCAATTCCTATATATTCCATGCTTGTATTCAAGCAAATGGCCTAATAATTTTGTGTATCTTACATAGTATTGTTGCCACAATCCTACTAGAAATTGCATAGCCAAGCTCTGTTCACTTGTGCTATCTCTCTTCCACTTGCATTGCAACTAGACTACCTTCAAGCTACCATTGCTCAAGCACCTTCTCCTACTGCTACCTTTGCATTCCCAATTCCTTGGACTCACATGGACACACAAAGAAAGAAAGGATAAAATGAGGGGACAAATTACTACATAGCTAGATTTACCTCTATTTTGTGAATTCCAAGTTGGATTTGTTGTTTGATTTCCTTCATTCCTGTAATTTATCATTGTTACATCATATCAAATAGAGTAGAAATCAATTTCCTTTCATTTTCAAGTAATTAGTTGATTTCTAAGAGGGTTTAAATCATTAATAACAACTACTAAAGGTGACATATCCTCTTCTTCCCATCCTTGTGGATCTGAAGGAGAGAATATCTATAAGAGTTTGTCTAAACATCATAAATCATTTGGAAAAAAATTGTTTTAAGTTAGTTAAGTTTCACTACACTCAAGCATAGGAAAATAACCACATAGGTTATTTTTCTTCTTTAGTTTTAGTGTAGAAGTAGATTTGATTATTTAAAATAAAAGTAATCTATTGTTTGTGATTGTAATATTTTAGTTTCATAATTTGTTTTGATTAGTTTCCTTTCAGCAAAGAAAAGAGATAGATTGTTATTTTTCAACTTCGTTAATTTGGACACTTAAAAATAGATCAACACTTAGGTCTAAGTTAGGGAAACAAACCATAGGGAATTTATGCTACCCGTTCATATCCTCTAAATCCCCCTTTTCCAACTCAGCTACTAGAATATCACACTACCGATCTTAGTCACCGATCCTCCTATAGTTAGCTACACACATATCTACATTGTCTACGTTGGCACGACATCGGGGTCAAGTGCGGTTGAAGGTTACATGTCAATTTTCATCTATACAAATTGGTGAACCCGACATGAAGATTAATTCCTTCTTATTTACTTTTCTTTCATTTTTGTTACCTCACCTCTCCATTTCTTCCCAAATTTTGGTACGTATTTTATAATTTTTAAAATATGTTTGGAAGATATTTTGGTAAGCCATTTGGCTCTGATAGATATTACACCAACGTTTAACCACAAAAGTCCCCTTCTCTTTCAAGGTGGGGTGACAATTACACAAACAACATCCAAACCTACCCTAGTTACACTTCAAACCCCATTAAATATGTAAAGATGAAGGAGGTTGATCAAATTTTAAACATAAAATACGGTCAACCCAATGAAAACCATGTTTTATCACAAATGGAAAAGGTTCTTACCACGAGTCTTTTCAAGACCTCATATTACCATACAATCAACGAAGATGATATATTTACACAAATAACTAATCCTCTTTTTTAGATAGATGAGTATTTGGATATAATGAAGTCTATAGCCTCTGAGATTTTGAATGCCTATCATAAGATTATTACTTCGAGGAAGAGAAGAATTATAACACCAAACAATTCATAACATGGTATCATGAGCCTGCTTTCAATCAAACCCTATGCCATAGGAAACCAAATAAGGGACTCAATCCTTGCCCAACAATATTATCTATACTTTAGTAGGGAGGATTAGAGAACTAGAAAGTTCCTAGACTTCAAAACCAACACATGCGGTAGGGAAGAACATGGGGTATCCAACGATAGCCAAGGATACATCCTTTCCAATTAGCAACAAACACAATATCTTGTACAAAAAGGTTATTTGGTTCATTCAAATCCAAGTGATCTTATCACGGGGTTAGACACATTAGGGATGGGTCCTCATCCTTCTCAAGCTTATCCTATGCAAGGGTTGTCCAGAAGTATGTTCTTGAATGTTGCCATAATAGGAAATGTGACTTTCCTTGGTTTTATGCCCACTAGTCCATATCCTGCTACTATCCCACCTTACATGCACATGTATTCAAAACCCCCAAATGGAACCATATGCCATTCACCATCCCTACATGCCATATCAAGGGACCCCATACATTCCCGGAAATGCTTATAATGTATCTTATCCAACTCCTCCTCATCAAGAATCTTTAATAGTGGAATCTTATGCAATGGGTACATACGCTGAGTACTTAAAAGAACCTCTTGAATTCACCATACGTGGTGTCATGCTTCCACATCCATTGCTCGATCTTCCAAATTTTAAGGGAGAAGGAGACTCAAACACTCATATCAAGCCTATGCTCATGCTATCGTGGAATTTCTTCCTTAGGATGTTATAGTGGCTAAGATCTTTCTAAATACTCTCGAAGGAATCAAGTAGGATTGGTATTACCATATTCCGAAGATTCTATACATTCCTTTAAACATCTTGTTTATGATTCATTAAAGAATTTGACATGAACGAGTTGTTTTTATAGAGATTAGGGTGTTCCTACATATTAGACAGGAAAAATGAATCTACCACTCATTTCATCCAGAGATGGTGCCAAGTTCTATATTCCTCTAAAATTTTGCCCAACATGGACCAGATGGAACTTTTTGATATTTTCCTTCACTCTCTTAATCAAGAGATTAGGAAGAAGTTGACAAGTTTCCTTTCCGCAGCTTATGAGGAATTATTGTAAGGTGCACTTCAGATTGACCAAGCCACTATAGACAGTCGGTGTAAGATATATAGTCCCAATGGAAAATTGGTATCCATAAATCAAAATAATATAAATTATCAAAACAATGGTGCCAACAACCAAGGACCTAAGGGTGTGAATCGTAATCATGGTGCTACCATGAATAGTGCTACTGATCAAGCCAAGAACGTTGGTTTTCCAAACAATGGAAACACTAAAAATAACAACTTGGGAAATCAAAGAGGCCCTAACACTATGTCATATGTCAACACAGGTTGGCGTAAACTATCCCTTTCAAAAGAAAAATAAAACCCAAGGCCCAAACCAAGATCAAAACTCAGTCAATGGGAAATAAATCTTGGTTATAACAACCAATTTTGAAATTATAACCGAGGTTCTAATAAAAAACAAAGATGCTTATCAAATGCCAAGAGATTATGACCCTAACCTATAATGTGGTTTCCATAAGGTTTGAGTTCATGATGATAGGAATTTCCATGATTATAAAAAGTTTTTGCAAAGACTTCCTGAAAACCAAAGGTAACTCTTTGTAGACATGTTCCTAGAAAATTCTAAAATAAACATGAAGCCTAGCCATACCAGACCTATCACACCTCAAAATGTGAACCTTATACATCTTGGGGATTCCTAAAAGAATCCTCAAAATATAAACAATGGTATCCCTATAAGAAATAATGACCATAAATCCTAAACTTCTAAAAAATCTCAGGTTTATCCTAACCTTGGTTCAAATGATAATACAAAAATCTTGGGGTAAGTTGAGCTAGAGGTCGAGCCATAAATGAATGCAATAACTTAGATGGATTATGTTTCATAACCCCTACCCACTCTTTCCTTTCCATATGATGATGTTCCTACATTCTCAAAACCAATAGGAGCATATGATTTAATATTGACTTTGAACAAGACCTTTTCTCACATTTTTTTCTAGATTTGTTAAAGAGTTCACCTATGCATCGTTCGTGTTACTCAAAGCACTAGGTATTGGTCATCTAATCCATGTTATGCCACCTCCTATCACTCAAATATTTCATATTGAATTTGATGTACATCCTCCAGGATAAAATGATAGGGATATCTTTGGGTTTGTTTTCGATATATAAAAGATGCCATCCGACACTTAAATTTCCTGAAGATGTGATCTTGTCATATTTTTACAATTCTAGGTTTATAAAAATTGTATTAAGAGAGCCATGATTGATAACATAGCTTCAGTAAATTTAGTTCCCTTCTCTTTGTTGTAGAAGTTGGGATATTGAGAAACAAATTATTCCTCTACAAGAAACATGTTACAGGGGTATGAAAATCTTAGAGAAACCTCGATTGGAACCATAGTTCTTCCAGTCATGTTTGGTTTAAAAACTATCTTGATGGATTTTTACATTATCGACAGGGAAACAAGTTATAACATGATCCTTGAGAGACCTTGGATTCATTGAATGAAGGCTATCCCCTCTACCCTATTCCAGGATATTATATTCCTCCATTTGGGGAAGGTCTTCATCACTCAAAGGGATCATAAGACCTTCGATATACACTTAGAAAATTCAAGAAGAAGAAAGGAGTCCATAAAAAGTATGAACTTATTGTGAATCAATTTAACACCCCACCTCTATCAAAAGAGTTAGTCTCAATCACCCTAGGTGTTCCGAAGGATAAAGTTGTTGATCCAAAAACATTTGAGGTGGAAAAAAGAGACAAGGGTGAATCAATATCTATGGAAACAATTTCCACTAAAACCACAACAAAAATTATGAAACTCTCGAGAGAATGACAATCGAATATTCCTCACGTTTGAACCATAGGGGATGGGTAGTCTTCTCGGTTTAGCATATCTTCCCTTCAACGACCTAGGTATAGGTGTAAACATGATAGAATTATCAAATAAAGAAGGGAAATTTGAGATTGAAATGATGCTCATCAAAACTATCTCTGAGGGTTGTTCTATTCTAAACCTCAGTTTCAAACCATGTGCATTTGAAACTAAACTTAGCATATACATGGGGAAAGGCTTCATCATTCAACAAGTGTAAAAAGTAAACAAAATTATCTACATACAAAATGAGGTTGAGAAGCATAGTCATGCTCACCCACACACCATGTCTCAAGAACATGACAAAGAGGTTCACGAACTCCTCTTTTAGACAAATGATTTTAATGATTGGACATATACACTTCTGGGCAAGGGTTGTATGCTTAAACCTAAAATAGTAGGCCCTTATCAAGAGAATGGAAATTTTTAGGATCATGGTTCTTCGTTGTGTATTTTTGGGGTGAATAATTCAATATTTTTCAAATTTTTTCACCTTAGACATCATGACATATAGTTTCACCTACATTTCCATATGTACATTACTACATTCACATTGCATTTTCATCTACTAGTTAATTTCATAAAATTTGTGATCAAGGGACTTATTCTTATAGAAATTCCTATAAACTTCTGAAAACATTGGAAAAACATTCAAATCATGTCTCTTCAAATCTTCACGGTATCATCAATTTTTTCGAATCATTTCATCAGTCTAAGAAAGATAAGAGAAAGTTTTGACAATAACCATACCAAGGTCTACATACTTGGTTCTACTTATAGTTTCTTCTAGATTATGTGTCTTTTCCTATAGTATTTTTGAGAAGATTCATGGTGTTGCATCTATCCCATGTACATCTATTTGGAAATAAGAACATTCTAGACACTTTGCCTAGATAAATAATTCAATTTACACATTTCTTTTCCCTACCAACCTTCGGTGTTGCGCCTGTGTCTCTTACTAGTGATGTAGGGTTGGGAAAGGAGAGAAGATCCCTTACTCACCTATGCCTTGTCCATGGTGATGAGCCCACAATTCCTACTAGTATCATGGGGCAAGGTGTAGGGTCTTTGAAAAACTTGAAAGTAAGAAACAGATTCATTCAAATGATGTGAAATTATAAATCAAAACAAAGTGAGTTAGATGTCCAAAATTCCAAAAATATTTTTAACCTCAAAAATAGATTTTTTCAACCAAGTGGCCATCTAAAAATCTAACTATAGATAAACTAGAAATAAATTCACATTCTAAACTATGAAGCAAACTTAAGTAGAATGAGGTAGTAGTGTCTCAATTTGGTTTTGCCAAATCCTTGTCTTTCTCTCATCATTACCATTCAACAAATCTCTATAACTTGTGCCCTTTCTAGATCTTGGTGTTGAGCCATCACATCTTACTGTGGTTGGATGGATTTAGGAGTGAGGAAAGTTCATTCATTAATCATATCACTCTTTCACCACGTTTTGCCAAAACAATACGAAGTACCAAAAGTTTCTTAAACAAACTAAAGTTCAACATTACAATGTAATTGCATTATCATATATCAACATTATAAAAAGAGAGATCATTCTTTTAGAATTCGTATCCACTACATACATTCTAAAAAGCATATAAAAATGGAATTTCTAAACATCTAGAGTGCACATATGAAGTGAGCCAAGAGGAAGTCAACTCAAATACAATGAATTACCAAACCAAAAGAAGAGTTTGTATATATCATAATAAATCAAGTTTGTATATAATGCCATCATGCGCTAGGCATGGTCAAAACACTCACAATGAGCCCAAAATATACAAAAAAATCATATAATGCCCGACAAAATCAAAACCAAGCAATAAAAGGTCCATTGGCCTATCAATCCCTATGGGATCCCTGAGATGGTGCATGACTATGTGTAGGAGTCCTACCATGGCTACGAAAACAAGAATGCACGGAATGGTGGGAGTGTTCGTGGTGGTGACCATTGGACATGGTCTCAATACGAGAGAAAATCTGCCTCATCAAATGCTCAGTTGTCTCATATATGGTCACCTAAGTACAGAGAGAATTCATAACCTCCACTTCCCTCCAGATGGGGAAAACACATCAGTGTGTCTGTCGGCTGCAAGTGGTTGTCCTATATCCTCGCTTAGCTTAGCTTGGGTCTTCCCCTCGAAGGGGTTAGCAAGGTATCCACACACACTGTTGAATAAGATCTCGCCACTTTTGTGCAATTGCTGCAAACATAAACAAAGAAGAAATGGCGAGTTAGAAAGTTGTAAAATAAAACAAAAAGAAATACCAACTAAAATTTTAGAATAACAAGGTCAAGAGAAAAGGATCAACATACTCAAATATCCAGGCATCCATGTATTATAAATGGCTGATGTTGCTACTATTGATGGTGAGGGGCCTCCCCAAAATTGGAGGCAAGATGGTGTCCCACCACGTAATCGTCATTCCCCTTTCCATAATAAAAAAGTGGTCCCTTAGAGATAAGTGTCTCCTCCTCTATGGCCTCCTCCTCCTCTCATGTGCTCTTAGAACATCCTAAGTATCATGTCACTAGATATTTCTCTCCACCACCATGTGAGCTGCCCCGTTAGCCTCACTACCCAACCCCTCATCATCGGTCTCCTCTCTCTAGTCTCATCACTTATATACTCCTTAGAGTCAAATTCTATGTCTATGGGATTGTCCTCCTCTCCATTATGAGTGGGTGTGGCCTCAATCTGGAGTAAGGGTGCAGGAGTGACATGCGCTTCTCGTTGGGTATGAAAAACTTACCTAACTATGATATGAACTCTTGGAACCACCGTTGTCTAACCTAGATCTCCGTGAGGCCCCTTTTGGGCCTCCTTCATGGTCCTATACACAGGTGCCACTGGGGGAAGCATATCAATGTAAGGGAGGCTGAACTACTAAGGAACTCGGCCAAATGGGTGAATCTCAAGCTTCCCTGTCTTGTCAACTAACTAATCAGTAGTGGAAAAAACCACCACTGTGGTCCCCTCCACCTATCCCCACAACCCTTTCATGTCCTGGTATAGGGTATCCACCATGTCTAATGTGGTCAAAGAAGCCACCGCTAGTGTGGCACTCGAGAATCATCATCATTATCCATCTAGCCGCCTTGATAGCCATAGGGTCCTATCATGGAACTCCCTCCCATAGGGGACGATATGATCATACACCTAGCTCATAACCAATGTGGGGTGGCTTAAATACTACCCATGTAATCTAATAATTTGATACGGTTTATGATAAGTGTTTCCAGTATATCTACTCCCAGTGTAGATACGACCATGTGCCTCAATCTATGTAATGATTGGAGCCCAACAATAGAGTAGTGTATCTCCTCCCTTGTCAATGATCAACTGTGAGGCCAAGATACCCATGATGGCCTAGTGGAAAATAGGGATGGGAGAATTAGGAATGAATCGGACCTAAACCCCCTTCTTTTAACCAAATGAGACCGTGACATCCCCCATATAGGTGGCCCATAGAGTCATCATGGGCTCTACATCCTATTGTCTCCATATTAAATCATTTGCCTAGTATCAAAACCCAAAGAATACGGTACACATCCACTAGGGTGATCATCTACTCACCCTTAGCACTGATAACCAGGAAGGTATTCCGATACACATCCCAATAAGAGAAAAGCTCACATAGAATGTGAATGAAAGGAGTAACATGGGACACTTGTTCAATCCTCCATATGCTTGCTCTCTGAAGAGTATCGATCTCATCCTGAGTCAACTGATCCAATATCACTGGGATCCAGTCACACTCCCTCTCATGACTCCAATGGATATACTCTTCCTTCTTCTACATCCACCAAAACACAAAAAAGAGCAATTTAGTGACATATTTCAAGAAACAAGCTCATCAAAAACATAACAAAACATTAAAAATCTAAAAAAATTAAGTTATCATGGAGTTTTTGTCATTCTAATCAAAACCACCACTCAAGTATAGGGTGGTAGTTCTAGAACTACTGCTCACGATAGGGTAATGGTTCTATGACCGCCACTCTGCTCAAGGATGCGGTCCTAAATTGATTCATCATATGGCTTTGTTGCCCTAAAAATGCTCAAAAATGTTTTAAAAAGACCATTTTCAACGAAATAAAAGACTACCTTGAGGGCGCCCCCCCTAGAGACTCATTTAAAACAAGAAATTTCAAAAATAATCCCCCTAGACAAAAAAATTGACATTTTGACATTTTAGGTTTTAAAACATAGAAGTGAGGAAAACTAATCTGAGACCACGTTGGTTAATCTCTCACTCATGGAGGCATGATCACGATCTCACAATGAACGTTTTGACTATTCTTTCGATGAAAATGGTCAACGTGGGCCCAGAGCTCAAAAATCACCAAGTCAATATGCGCAAATGAATTTGAAAATGAGTTTTTTGATATATATGTTGTTATAACTTTGTTTTGAGTGCATATGTTCATAGGGATGGAGTGCTAGTGTAGGTATATTTCTACATCCCTACACAAATGGTAATTCCTCTTGTCGTTTTAATTTAGTGTTTATTTTTTGATACTTTATCTATCTGCACTTGATTCTTCTCTTCCTCTTGTAAGTTACGGAGTTTGGATGATGACATTTCGACACATGGGCATGTCATGTATAACTTCTAACTCCCCATTTCAGGAACGCCATACTCGGACTCTACGTTTTACACCTTTTCATGGCTAAGACACTTTTTCGAGGGGGAAATATGTACGCACCCAAAATTACATGTGTTACATTGTCGAAAAATGGCTACAAAAGTCCCCAATGATGATTCATGTTCCTTTCAGATGGTTTTCAAGTTCCTGAACCCATTCACAGTGTATATTTGTAGCCTAGACATCCTTATTTAGCTTTTCCATGCTTTCTTCTATCTTCCCGCTTCATTCTGTGCATGTTTTGTCCTATAGTGCCATGACCGCCACCTTGCTTGGGAGGCGGTTCTCAAACCACCTCCTAGGTAGGGCGGTGGTCCTATGCGCATTTTCTAGAACCTTCCATGCGTCAAATTCACATGTGACGCTTCACTTAACTTCTATTTTAAAATGTGTTTCTTTCCCATTTTAGATGATTCCAAATCCCAACTGCCTTGTTGCATGGTATTCCTTCCCTCTTCTATTTTTAAATAGATTTAATTAATTTGAAATACCTCTTCACCCAATGATTTGGAACTCCAAGGCTGCCTTTGGCATGAAGGTACATCCCAACCAATTCCTATATATTCCATGCTTGTATTTAAGAAAATGGCATGCTAATTTTGTGTATCTTGCATAGTATTACGCCACAATCCCACTAGAGATTGCATAGCCAAGCTTTGTTCACTTGTGTTATCTCTCTTCCACCTACATTGCAACTAGACTACCTTCAAGTTGCCATTTCTCAAGTGCTTTCTCCTACTACTTGCCTTTGCATTCCCAATTCCTTGGACTCATATGGACACACAGAGAAAGAAAGGATAAATTGAGGGGAAAAATTACTACACAACTAGATTTACCTCTATTTTGTGAATTCCAGGTTGGATTTGTTGTTTTATTTCCTTCATTCTTGCAATTTATCATTGTTACATCATATCAAATAGAGTAGAAATTAATTTCCTTTCATTTTCAAGTAATTAGTTGATTTCTAGGAGGGTTTAAATCATTAATAGCAGCTCCCAATGACGTATCCTCTTCTTCCCATCCCTATGGATCTAAAGGAGAGAATATCTATAAGAGGTTATCTACACATCATAGATCATTTGGAAAAGTTCTTGTTTTAAGTTAGTTTAGTTTTAATATAATCAACATAGGTGAATAACCACACTAGGTTATTTTTCTTGTTTAGTTTTAGTGTAGAAGTAGATTTGATTATTTAGAATAAAAGAAAATTGTTGTTTGTGATTGTAATATTTTAGTTTTGTGATTTGTTTAGATTAGTTTCCTTTTAGCAGTAACATAGATTGTTAGTTTTAAGCTTGGTTAATTTAGACACTTCAAACTAGATCAACACTTAGATCCAAGTTAGGAAAACAAACCATAGGGAATTTACGCTACCCGTTCATAACCTCTAAATATTCCCTTTTCCAACTCTGCTACCAAGAGATCACACTACCAAATCTTAGTCATTAATCCTCCTTTAGTGAGCTACACACATTTCCACATTAGTTTCCTTGGCACGACCTCAAGGGGTCGAGTGAGGTCAAAGGTTGCATGTCAATTTTCATCCATACACTAACCATACCGAATTATACTAAATTTAAAACCTTAGTGGCTTCTACAATGATATACTTTTAATGGTTCTATTACAAAGTTTAAAAGAAACTCTAAACTAATACAAGGTGGTGTATGCACTAAGGAATACTATAGACTCAATCTGGAACTTACTTGGATCACTTTTGTCATCAAATACTTTAACCTATATCTCAACTTTCAAAATCCTTTAGCCTTCTTCAATAAATCAACAAATTATAAATGTGACATTGAACCTACCTTTATAGGTGTCTCTTCCCACTATTTCTCAACTTTGAAATTATTTCCATAATAATCTCCTATTTTCCCACTTAGATTATTCATCAATGAAATTGAACTAATTTGATTTAGTAGTTGAGAAAATATTCTTCCCATCTCATCTATTTAATAATAGGTTTTCCCCTTTTTATACCACATAAACTACCTGTTAGCCTCCACCTACCTTATTTTTCATTTCTTACTTTGTTTTGTAGTTCTTCCAATATATTGCACAGATCCTGTCCCTTACTTCGTTCCACACACTAAATTATAGGAAATATTCATGCACTCCCTTTTTATCATTGTGTAATATTTTCATGTCACCTTCATGCCTTATCAAAACACCTAAGAACTAAAAGTTTTGATAAAAACATACAAAATTACACGTGCCCTTCTTTAGAATCCTTTCATGCACCATCGTTTCGTGTGTACTTTATAGTACCAAATATTACACAAAAACTTCGGACGCTCTTACAAAATCTCCTACACATTTTTCATGCCTCATTTACCTATATTTCCCTTGTAAACCTTGCACACACTTCAACACACATCCAAAATTGAAAGTTAATGTAGATTTCAATTTTTCTTGTGATTCTCCTAAATCACTAAGCATCATAGTTTATAGGTTCCCCTTTGTACCAATTAGGTTTAATATATCTTGTGTTATTCATCTTTCACACCAACTAGAAGAGTATTCTAAATCCATATAGAGGAGAAAAAATACATTAAAAAAAAAGACAAAAGCCACATTATCAAAGAAAATTTAATAAAAGGAAATAGAAAAAGACAATTATTACAAGTAATAAAAGTCAGTCACAAAATAAAAAAGATGTGATATAATAATATTTGGCACATATCCTATCTTGGTTTAAAGATAAAAATACATAGTTTGACTTGTTATAAAGCTAGAGGTCCTTTAGGGTGCGGTAAGTTTTTAGATGGGGTAGGAGGTGCCATATCTATCATTCAATGCCCCGAAATTTCATACAAGTACAAAGCCTTTTAGTAGGCATATAACACTATAAGTGAGATCCCAAGAAATGGAAAAAATATCATGGAAATGTAGGATACATATATACTACCATAAATAACTTAGGGATGTCATTCCCCTTATTTTGACGACTCAAAATCATCCAAATAACCATCCAAATGGCTCAGTAAACTTTGGGACAATTTTTAAAAATAAGAATTAAGTATTAAGCTGATTGATTATTTTTATTCCAATACGATAATTTTAGTTGCGGGATATGATGATAACCTTAAAATGA
>CM031238.1:429243553-429441053 GCA_018340775.1 Taxus wallichiana var. yunnanensis | reverse complement strand
CAAAATAATATAACAAGGGGGCCAAAATCAAACAAGGGTTAGATCTACCTATACCACCCATTGTGTCACATGAAGGTGCATCCTATGAAACCCATGTTATCATATAACATGAACTTGTCACTTACACACTCCAATGTAAACATCATACATTATTGATATAAAATTATAAATAAAGTAATAAGTTTCATATCAAAAAATCCCATTTAAACATATGCTAACTAACCACTTAGTTATAAAATTATCCATCCACCATATACATATTAACAATTAAAATAATCATCCACGACATGTTTCATAATCCAATACAAGATACATGTTAATATAAAAATCCATCAAGATCCAAAATCAACACATCATACTAAGACAATAATGATAACAACCATGAATTGGCCTCATTGGCAAAATACAACAAAATGTCATGATAAGTTAAGATATAAAGATAACGTGATGATGAAATAATAAATATCCAAATCAAATAACCATGATAATAATACATCCAATGTATAAATCAAGAATAGTACAATGAGTCAACATAATCCAAACAACGTGTGAAACTGGTGGACACTATAAGGGATATATCTCTATACTTCACTAGTTGGACTAAGATGAACTATCCTACTTGTGTTCCTTTAACTATCGAGAGATGAAAACTATCGTACCAAATATATCTCTAGAAGAATAGCGATTACCACAAGATAAAAATCATCCATTATATACATACAAATAACACAATTAAAATGATCAAGTATCCATATTATTAAACTATCAAATGTATAATTATGGATATCACTCCCTTTCTCTCAATCATCTAGGTATCAAAAAATCTATGAGATAACATAAGAATTTAATAATAAATAGGGCTAGGATTTTTTTACAACAATAATATTGTGCATGAAACAAAAAATATTTGGGTTGGAATATTTACACTCACACAATTAGTATGTGCAAGTATTATATACACAACCAACAAAAAAACTCCTAAGATAATCTTAAATCCAAAACGATCCCTTAAGAATAAAATTAGGAGTGAGAAAATAAAAAACTATGACACATATCCAAGTATGGGTTCTAGTAGCTAGGCCTTATAAACTACCCATTTATAACAAACTAGGAAAAAGAGTTACTATGGATAAAGCTAAATCACCTGCAAAGTACCCAAAATCCAGTGAGAGAAATAAAAATTAGAGAGAAAATCCTTCTAAAAGGCATACCAAAAATCATGAATCCAAAACTCGTACTCTACTAAACAATAACTTTGGCATGTACTATGGTCTAGATCCACTACATGATCACAAGACTCAAAATAAATTTACATTATTATCCAATAGAATAACTCCATCCAAGGAGACTATCAATTGAGTCTCTAACATTGCAACTCAATAGAATAAATACAATTCAAAAGGAGAACAATCTCAAAATACAACTAAATGATCTTAGTGTTGATAGTGGAAAAAATCACCAAACATAATTTAATCTACTATTATTATAAGTGATCAACTAACTATAAAAGAGAAAGGAACATAACACCTAAAAAAGTAGGATCAACACTATACCCTCCCATACTAATAAATGGGTTGAGTGATGCTAAAAATGTGTATGAGTGGCTACACCAACTACTCAAATAAAGAAAAATGAAATTGGGATTCACTATAATAGTTCTACCAAAAGAGATACTTTAAAACAATCTAAAAACTATAAAAATATATAAACACAAAATATCTCAAAAAAGGAGATACAATCTACACTCTCTAAGGAAAATAAACTAAAAATGAGCATTAAAATGCAAGAGGAAAAAAAATTAGAGTAAGAATATGAATGGTGGAGGATCTGTACCTATATAACCCTATCAATGAATGCTTATATTACTTCCACAAGTGATCATAGATCCATCCCAACTAAACATGGATGGATGAAGAATATGCCTACATATAAACTGGTAGAAAGTGCACAACTGGAACATGTAAGGGTACATCAAAAAGTGTTCCAATATGACCATTTATGACAAATGAAATCTTACGTTACTTAGGATTGAGTGAAGGAGTAGTATAACTCATGTGTAGCTCATGATCCCCATCATGAGTTGAGAGAACAAAATAGGATCTCTATCATCAAGTGATCCTAGTGAATAACCTGCAATAAAAGCAATGTTGTTCCAATAAATCCACTTAACAAGATGAATATGGGTAGTAATAAATCTACTAGTTTTGAAAAAATTTAGTTATGTCCATAAAGGCATGTGTATGTTCAAAAATAGTAATTTGTTGCTACAAAGAGTGTATGAGGTCATCCTTTCCATGAATGAGAGCATGTAGAAGATAGTTATACTTATTGAGTTTTTGGTTCTCTTCCACAAATTTTACTAGATCCTCCTGAATTTCATAAATTTCAGAGTAAAGCATCTCATTCTCATATTGTAGGGAAATACATGAAGCCGGGATAGAGCAAGATAAATACAAATAAGTATGGAAAATAAAATAGAAAGGAGGAAAAGAAAGAGTTTTATTATGAGGGTTTATAACCACATGTCAGGTAAAGACCTCACCCTCCATTCTTCAACACACGTGAGTATTATGCCTCCAATTAGATAGGGTACCATAGAAATATTACACAATGGCCATGAAGCGGGGGTCCGAGGGAGGAAGAACTGTCGACACTAAAATTTTGCTCCGTAATTTCTATTTCATTAATGTATGTATTAGGAATAGGATGTTGTTAAGTATAATTAGTAGTAGCGTCGATAGAAGATAACAACACCATCGATGCGGTGCCGCCAATAATGTGGAGTACGGTAGCAGTCAAAGTATAATAGGAATGTTGTAAAAGTAAATATTTTCATAAGTGGTCCGGTAATGTTAAAATGTCAAAGTTTGGGTAATTAGAGAAGTAGGGTCTACATGATTAGGAATTAGAAATATTATATTGGTAATAAGGACAAGAAGTGAGGTCATAAATATTTTGTGTATTTTATTTGTAAAAAGTCTAAAAATGTGGAATCCATGTAAAATGATAAGGTTTATCTTATCTTAAAAGATAAGCTTACATGTACGGATAAGAGTTAAGGTATGGAATATGATTCGTCAGTGGATTTCTTATCCTATCTTAGAGATAAGATGGATAAGCCTGGAAGTTCTATAAATAGAGAGGCCACCTCCCTCATTTAGCATAGAAGGAAGTAGTGAGAAATATTGTAGGAAGTGTGCAAAGGAAGCATCAGTTTAAAGGTGTGTTGAAGAAGCCATTATAGAGGTGTAATTGTAAAGTTTCTCCCATAGTATTAGTGGAAGGAAAGTGAAGTCAATAACACTTGAAGTTCCTCATGGGTGAGATTGTAACAATTTCATGTTAATATTATAATTTACTTTGATATTTCAGATTTGTCATCATTCCATCTTATCACAGTCGATAGTATTCTTGTGTTATGTTTGTTGTTTTGTTTCCAGATTACATCCACCAAACTAAAGGCTGTGCATTAGTAAATAATCATAGCACGAGGAGTTCCCGGTGAAGAATTATCATAGTGCCGGATTGGTGATGACAGAACTTAGAGGGGTCAGGAGAAACACTCCTTATGTGCTCTTGTTTATGATATGGGGTGGGGTCAAGGGGTATCATGCTTGATGCCAAAAATAAATTAGCCTTTAAAATGACATTCGAAATTGTCAAAAAAATCACTTTTTATGGGAAAAATTCACTCCCCATTTTTACAAATAAATTTTCTATGTTTTACAATATTTTCCCCTTGTTTACAATAAAATTCCTCTTTTACAATTTTTTTCCCATTAATAAATAAAGATTTCAAACAAATTACCTCACTTTTTATAATGTTTTTAATAATTTTTCAAGCACAAACAATAAGATAACCACACCATTGAGCTATGTATGTTTATACAATCCCTTAAAAATTAGGCTTGAAAATTGACAATAGAGTGTCAATTTTGAGACCTTTGGAATCTTACTCGATCAACACTATCAACTAGTTTACCAAATTTTTTTAATTATATTATTCATAGGATTTTATTTATCAACTTAAGAACGTGTACATGTTTAAAAAAACCCATCTCTTACTTTTTAGGGTTTGAGAAATCGTATTAGTCACCACGAATGTGGTTACAAAAGTACCACCACCGGAGAAAGAAAGAATAGCCACCATTGTAGAGAAACAAATTGGTCCAAAATGAATCAATAGATATCTAATAATTTTCTATAGACAACATAGATCAATTCATTATTGCAAGGGTGTTTTCACTCAACTCATGATATGGAGGCGATTGATTTTCTACTAGAAATCTATTATTTGAGAGTTGAAATCTTGAGAAAATTGTCCACATATCATGTGAAAGTGATAAGCATTGATCCATATGGAGGTTATTTAAATACTTGATTTAGATATGAGTTTGACAATGAACTACAAGAGAGTTGTTAGTCCAAATAATAGTCCCAAGGAGAGAAAGGGTGCTCGGATCCACCGAGCTAAAAGGTTTGAACTACGATTAAAAATAGGTTGGAGATGAGAAGATAAAGAGATTGAGAAAGAAAAAAATGAATCGGTTCCTAGTGATCCAAGATGAAAAAAGAAATTCAAAGCATACATGAGCCAAAATAAGTATAATCTAGGTTAATATGATCCACATAGAGCACAAACATTTCATAGATGCAATTTTACGCAAGTTGGATGATATGGAGATCTCACAACTCACAAGGGTATATACGAGGAAGGATTTAACTTTAAATCAAATGACAAGATAATTTAAGAAGAGATTGATTCTATGGGTCAAATTTTTAGATTCATGTGCCCAATAAGGTCAAACATAATATAGGCTTATAAAAAAACATGAGCTCAAGAAAATGTGATTCATAGCTCTTAGAGGGTATAATCTGTTGGAAAAGTTTAGTGCCAAAACTAACCAACACAGGAAAGAAACAACTTGAAAAGAAGAAACATACACAAACATAATATATATATAATATTTGGGCCCACATAAAATTTTTCATGCATTGCAGTTTATCCCAGGAGTCTCACTTCCATGGGGAGGAGAGAGATGGAGGGCTCATGGAATTAAGCTACATGGTAGGTCAAGTCAAGGGGCTCAAACATTCAATAGAAAAAGGAATAAATTCCTTTATAGGGAGGTGGTTGAGGAGTAGAAAATCAATTTGAAAATGGTGTGGGGTTCAAGATTATAACCCAATTAATTAATTTTGACACTCTCCAAATTAATCTTGAGCCCAAAAACTGAATTTTAAATTTTGGAGTTAGGCGATCCATCTATGATGCCCATATTTTCTCTCAAATGCTCAAACCTTTCCTTTGACAATGGTTTGGTAAAAATGTCAGCTAGCTACTACTCTAACTTACAAAATTTTAGCTCAATTTCTCCTTTCTCAACCAATTCATGAATGAAGTGATATATGATAGCTATATGTTTGCTTCTGCCATGAAAAACTAGATTCTTAGACAATGCTATAGATGACATATTATCACAATAAATCACAAAACCTCCTTGTTACTTTTCTTACAAATCTGAGAGGATTATTTTTAACTAAATTATCTAACAAGTGACTGAGTTTTCTGCAATATACTCTACTTATTCATTGGATAATGAAACTACTAATTGTTTCTTAGAATCTCATGAAATGGCTCCTGATATAACATTAAAATCATATCCATATTACTCTTCCTATCATCTAGACTTCCAACCCAATCACTATCTGTATAACCAACTAATTGAAAATCATTATTAGTAGTATATAAAATTCCATGATTTCTATTTCTATTCACATAACTCAAAATACGATTGTCTTCTTTCCATTGTGTCTCCTTTGGAGTTTCCATGAATCTAGAAATTAGACTAACTGCATACATTATGTTTGTTCTAGTTGCAGTTAAATACATCAAGATTCTTACCATGCTTTTGCACCTTGTAGGATCCACATTGATGTTGCAACCTTATTTGGTCAATTTCAGACTTAATTCATTTTGTGTAGATGTTGGTTTGTAATCCAACATTCTAAATCTTTGCAAAAATTATTTTTCATACTTTTCTTGAGAAAAAATATTTCCTTCTCTGTTTTCTTAAATTATATGCCAAGAAAATACTTCAATAATACCAAATCATTCATCTCAAACTCTTTCTTCATGGCTGATTTAAATTGATCAATTTTTTTTTCTGAATTTCCAATAAAAATTAGATCATCTACATACAAAACAACAATTAAAATCTCACCATTGTTTTCTTTGATGTAGAGTGTGGGCTCACTGCTGCTTTTGCTAAAGCCATTACTTGTCAAATAGGAATCTATCCTACTATACCAAGCTCTTGGTGCTTGTTTCAAACCATACAAAGATCTCTTGAGCTTGTATAACTTTCTTTCATGCCCTGGAATTTCATAACCAAGTGGTTGTCCCACATACACTTCTTCTTCCAATACTCCATTAAGAAAAGTTGATTTTACATCCATTTGATGAACTTTCCACTTATGATGAGTAGTCGTGGTAATAGTTACTCTCACAGTTTCTATCCTTTCTAATGGAGAAAATTTCTCATTATAATCATGTCCAAGCCTCTATTTATAGCCTTTTATAACTAATCTTATGTATTTCAATTTTTCCTTAAGGCTTAGCTTTGGTTTTATAAACCCACTTAACTCTAATGAATTGATTTCCTTTAGGAAGATCTACTAACTCCCATGTTTGATTCTTTTCTATTGCATGCATTTCTTCAAACCATTTATTTTCTTTAATTACTTCCTCATAATAAATTGGATCAAATTCTGAAAATTAAGAAAAATAATCATTTCATCTTCATTTTCTTCATACCTTGACTATGCGTAAATCTCTTGAACACTCCTCATTCTTCCTTCTGCTACAACGAGTTTGATGATGATGATGATGATGCTTCATTTGATGGTCCTTGCATGCTTTGTTGGCTTCTTCCACTAGAATATTCACCCCTTTGTGAAATGGGTGTCCAACTTGGTACATTGTTTTCTCTTCCTTCTAATGGTTCGAGACACAATGATAGATGCATTTACTTTTGTTTGTGGTTTCTCCACTACTTGTGCATCTTCCCAAGATGTTTCCTCAAGGAATTGAACATATCTAGCTCCTTTGTAATCTGGATTATATAGTCTCTAAGCTTTAGATTGCTCTCTATATCCAATGAAAATGCACTTATCTCCTCTATTATACCATTTTTATCTTATTTTCTTTGGCACATGTGTATATGTCACACATCTAAAAAATATCAAGTGCTCAACACTTGGTTTTCTTCAATCCATATTTCTTGAGGTATCATGTTCCTCACACTCTTTTAGGACATCTATTTTGTTGTCCCAACTACTTATGCCCAAAATTCATTGGAACATCCTCTTTCCTTTAGCATGATTCTTTCCATTTCTTGAATGGTTCTATTCTTCCTCTAAGCTACACCATTTTTCTATAGTATATACCTTGATGTGAATTATTTCTTGATCCCGTGTTCTTTATAGAAGTTTAAAAACTCATTTGATATATACTCTCCCCCTCTATCTATTCTCAATGTTTTTATATAATGGCCATTGTGCTTCTCAACCATGGCCTTAAATTTTTTGAATACCTCAAATGTTTCTAATTTATTTTTCAAGAAATAAATCCATGTCTTTCTGCTGAATTCATCAATGAAAGTAAGAAAATACACATTTTTAGACAAGGAGGGAGTCTTTATGGGACCACATAAATATGAATGTATTAGCTCAAGAGGTGAGCTTGCTCTCTATGATTTACTTGAGGGAAAATCATTTCTATGTTTCTTCCCAATATGCATTCCTCAAAAAACTTTTTGGTTTTTCAATAGGAGGCAATCCTCTAACCATTTTCTTATTATAAAGAACATGCAATCCACCATAACTCAAATTCCCATACCTGAGATTTTATAGATTGGATTGATCAATGGATATTATTTTGAATGCTTCTACATATGCTGCTACACTTTGCATCCTCAAGGGAAACGTTTTATTTTGTGTCATTTGTATTGTTACAATCATCTTATTTCTTCCACCTTTATCATATATACTACATTATCCATTTTCAAACCTCACCTTATATCCATTTGGACAAGCTACCCAATGCTTAGAATATTATAATTCAATCCTAGAACATAGAAGACAATATTGAATATGCTTCTTGTCTCCTCCTTACTTGGTGATAATGGATACAATGCCTTTACCCATCACATGAACTTTATTGTCTATTCACATCTTAACTTTAGATCTGATTGCTTCATCTATATTATTGAACATTTACTTATTTCCACACATATGGTTACTGGAACCACTATCCAAATACCATACTTGTTTCCTTTCTCGGATACATTGCAAGTTAGAAATAAACTTTCATTATTTTTATTCTTCTTAGGCTCAAATTCTTTTTCATTAGAGAAGATTGCATTATGATTATAATTTCTGAAATCATATTCTTTCTTTTCAAATTCACTAGTATAATACCCAAACTTTTTGTAAGTAACAACATTATACATTTGATTTATCATAAATTTGTGAAGAATCATCTCTGTAAGTGCTCTTGCTCCTTCTTCTTCCTCTTCATATTGCTTGTGGCTCTTGATAGTGGTTTTGACTTCCACCTTCTTGATTGTTGCTAAATATTCCTCTTCCTCTGTTATATACTCCTCTCCCCTACCTCTAACATCTTTATATGTTTTGAAGGATTGTTCATTGGAGGAGCTTGTTGATCTTCTCATTGTTTGTCATGAGTTTGCAAACAACCCATCATCTCATTAACACTCATTTGTTTTAAGTCCTTAGACTCTTCTATGGCTACCACAACTAGGTCAAATCTGATTGGAAGGCTTCTCAATACCTTCTCTATGATTTTATGTTCTTCTACCACATCTCCATTTGTCCTCATCTAATTGAAAATGGTTATAGTACTTGTAAATGAAGTCATTTATAGAATCTGAGTCTTTCATGAGAAGATTTTCAAACTCTCTCATTAACATATGTAATCTTACAACTTTTACTTTATCACTACCTTGATATGCATTATGTAGGGTATCCCATGCTTTCTTGGAGTTTGTAGTTGTTGCTATCCTTAGAAATACTGAATCTGTGACTACATTCTAGATATATCTTAAATCCTTTGCATCCTTTCTTCTATTTTCCTTCAAATAATTCTTTTGTTTTTGTGTTAGTACATTGAAAGTATCATGTTCTGCTACCTCTACATATCCACCTTCAACTAATTCTCATAGCTCTTGAGAGGATAAAAATTTCTTCATTTTAATGCACCAAATGTTATAGTTCTTCCCATAAAATATTGGGGGTTATTGCCATAGTTGTTAGTATAAGCCATTACAACTCAACCCAGAAAATTAAAACTCAAACCCATAAGATATTGAGCTTTTGTTCACTCTTATATCAAAGTGTTGGAAAAATTTAGAGCCAAAATAACCAACACAGGAAACACACAATCAAAACAAAAAAAAAAACATACACACACAAAATATATATTGTATTAATTCAAAAAATTCATATAATCGTTAGATTTGTTTCTCTGTCTTTCAATTTATTTCTCTTCTTGTTTCTAATTTTCTATTTATTTTTCTTATAAAAATTCTTTGTGATGTTGCACATATCCATTTACAAAAAAATCCCTTTTATATATTCTCCTCTATTTATTTTGTGTTTCGCACTTTCTCTCTTACGCCATCTCTGTATATTTTCATTTTCTTCTTCATTGTGTTGATATATGTATATGTATGTATATATATATATATATATATATATATATATATATATATCCTTTTCCTTTGCTTCATAAAAACATGCCCAAAATTATATAAATATATATTATAATATTTAGGAGCACATAAAAACCATGAACAACTAATAAAGATGGACTTGCACATTTCATGCATTGCGGTTTATCCTAGGAGTATCACATCCGTGAGGAGGACAGAGAGATGGAGGGCTCAAGGAGTTGATCTACATGACATGTCAAGGCATGGGTTCAAATCTTCAATGGAAAAAGGAATAAATGCCCCAACAAGGAGGTGGTTGGAGGAATGGAAAAACAAGTTTGAAAATGGTGTGGGGCTCAAGATTACGACCCAATTAATTAATTCTAACAATAACAATCTCATGAAGAGATATAAATAACTTCAAAAGAGCTAAGTATATAGGAGACAAGCTCAAAACAAACAAAAAATTATTGTAACATATCTCTTCTAGTAGATGTGAACAAAAAAACTCCCCAAACCAGGAAAAAACCAATCACATGAAATTATGAGTAATGGTTTCTAAAGCATGCTCGATACCATATCGATGGATTAAAATTCTCAACCCAAATATATATCCAACAAAATAACCATTACCATAATATAACATTCAAGCCATTAGAGACGTACAAAAAATCAAGTAAAATGATTAACCATATATATTATTCATCTCTTAAATGTACAATTATATATATCACACCATTTCTCTCAACAATATAGGGGTCACACAAAAGATATAGGAGTAATCACAAGAAAGACCTAATATATAGGCCTAGGATTTTGTTTCGTGAAAAATTATTTTTTGAATGAAACCAACAAGAAGTGGGTTGGAATATTTACACTTGCACAATTAGTACATGAAAATATTCTATGCATAACTAAATAACTGACTCCCAAAATAAGATTAACTCAAACATTCACCTAGATGAAAAAAACTTTGGTTATATAATTTTACTATAGAGTTCATTTACAATAAGGATATTGTATCGCCCTCATGTTTCCTCAATTATTCCTATTTCATGTTCACTCCCTTTTACTACCCTTGGTCAATATTGTTAGTTTCTAATCATGATTTTGTATCCCTTTCTATCTTTCTACCTTGATTCACATTACATTTTATTTGATGACTCTGAAAATATTTCCATATATTTGTGAGTATGATTTTGGACCTGATATTTACTCATCCTAGTCATGAAATTAGATAGTAATGTTTTATATCTTAATAAATCTAACAAAAACATTGATTATGATCTTATCATTATTTTAACACCCATGTTATGATTCATCCAAATTAAGGGAATTATTTTTAATTTAAAAAATACCTTAAGTTCCTTTTATGTTGTAATGATTATCATTAATACTTATCTCACTGCTAAGTAATCCAACATTGTTTAGTATTCTAGAATCCATCTTGACAACATACATTAACCATGTGCAACTGTAAGGATCCTTTAGATCTTCATGATATCCCTTAATCACTCTACACAAGTGTGTATACAATGTATATATTTGGTTAAAACATTTTATAGGTTATTAAACTGTGCATCCCCTTAGTGCAAGCCAAGAAAATATTAAATTACTTCGAGCTTTGACTCAAAACGTCACTAATTAAAATAAATGGTGAATAGACAATGCAACTAGTCATTTACATTACTATGGCCATAGTTATCTGACATTACTCTAGCAAGATAATTTCAAGAGTGCACACTATCTGATGAAACCTATCTCCCTTCACCACACAATCATCTCAATATAGTTATCAAGATTATTTTCTATTGATTAAGAAATTAAGTTTCATTTTGAAACAACAAGGATAATGAATCACCCTTTTAGCAAAGGAATCCTATCAATACCACCTTAGGATACTTATGGAAAGGATAATGGCCATGTAATGAATTTCGTTATTATGTCCTTATTGTCCTTCATGTAGCCATCCTAAGCCGATATAGTTAGGACACCGCCACAAGGATAATAAGTCATAGAGACTAATATTTGTTTAGATATTTTAGTTATCCATTTAATTCAAGTAAATAAGTTTTTCTTATGATAGGTTATTAGTAACAATACAAAACATTTCATCCCCGATAGAGATTCAAAGTAATCGATGAGTTACTATCTTCAATAAGTATATCTCATTGTAATATCGTATTATAGTGTTGATACATTAATATAGGATAAATTAACTAAGTTTTGTGTGTAAATGATACGATAGTTTCACGCTTAGTTCAAGTCTTAGTTTCCTTCACATAAGTTTAACATTTCATGTGAATAGCTCACTTAATCATAATGGATCATCAACCGATAATAAATATAACAACTTATGATTACCATAAAATGTGAGTTTAAATAATCATGTCTCGGATACAATTATTCTATTTGACAATTACTGAAACAATATGTATACTTATGTCCTTGTGTTGTCATAATTAGTGTACTTGTTTATATTAAAGTACAACAACACTACAATATTGACTTCATGTTATTGTTTCCCTATAATGTATTATTCACATTAATGACATAATTATCATCCTTAAAAAAACTATAATTCTGCAAAGATTGTTATTTATTAACAATAACTCACATATGGACACTATTATTAATAACAACCCTTTAGGTTTAGCTTGAATAAAATTATAGATTATAAAGGTTATTCTTATCATAATGATATCTATTTCATATTGATGTTTGTGGATTGTCATATTTAATCATTACTCATATAAAATAATTTACTCAATTCTTAGTAAAGATATTACAAGATCTCATATACTTGACATTAGTCATGAAGAGTATAATTTATTTATACTTTGACTGTTATAGACTTAATTGATCATTAAAAATGAAATCATCAAAACAAATGGGATATCATAATATAAATTTATTTAGTTTCAATCATATATTGTTGTAAAAAAAATTATACGCTCTCATTTTGCACAATAATATGTCAAATCAACAAGGTATTTATTTAATAAATAGTAGGGATTATTCCCATGTTTTTCTAGAACAATAAAAAAATGATAAAATTAGTACATTAGGCTAAATGCCTTAATTCTACTTGCGTAGTTAAATCTTTCGCAATTAAAATCAGGTGCAATAATCCAAATTGGATATGAAATGATAATGCATGATGAAACCATATGTAATCTAATCAATCATTTGACAAGGATACTCCATCCCGCATACTTTAGGAGAGAAAAGTTTTTACATGGTAAATTCTATGAACCGCATGAATATTCTAATCAATTCATGCTTCTTTAATTTTAAATAAAAGAATATGATAAGGTTTCCTTAAATGATAACATATAAACTTCTCTATTCGTTAAATAAACTATATCTTAATGATCTAGCAAGTTTATAGTGCTTAACGAAGCCATCTACACAATACCAATTTCCATCAACCATGACTCCAAAAAGGTAATAACATTCAAGTATATTTGTAAAAATAACTTTTAATGTAACTAACAAGTTCAAAATTTTATATCATTAACCGTCAAATTACTAGAACTGCTATTCAAAAATTTTCTAAATCAAGATCAAACAATATTTCAATTTGAAGATCAACCAATAAAATAAATGCCAAAAAGTAAACTTTTAAAGTTCAACCTTCATGATAAGGTTATTTTAAGCCAAGTAACTTCATAATTCTTGAAAAGTTTACATCCCATCAAAAAATGGAATAATGTCGCATAATGAAGCTATCATACTAGATATCAACAACAATATTTTTTAACCTTTTATAAATGTTATTTATAATTTATTAAATCATGATTAAGAAATGATTCTATTCCTAAAATCATCAAATAATAACTATTCCAAATTCTTACACAAGAAAATCAAATTTTCACTTCAATATTTTAGAAGTTACTATATGGTAAACAAATAATATCATGCATTATAATGCTCCAAAAAAATTAATAAATTTACTACCTTAATTATTAAGATACAATCTTATCTACAATACATTCATATTACTACAAGAAGTTCCATACGGTAATAGATAAATGTGTAATAAGCATCTTACCCTTCTCATAATGGTTCAAATTCACTTATTTCTATCAATTCGGTATGTAATTTTCTTTTATACTCATAATGGAGCAAGAGCGAGAGCGGAGGAGAAAGGTTTTAAAAACCTAATGCATGGGAACTATCACAGGATATAAGGGACCCTCGGATCGAGTAGGTGCAAGTCATGGACCCACATTTGGTACAAGCAGGAGGTAAGTCTTCTCTTTCTACCTCTTGGGCTGATAAGATTCTAGGTCGTAGAATGGAAGTTTTGAATAAGACATTTAATTCAAACCTTATGATGGTGGAAAAAGATGGGATTTTAAGTATTGCTATCCCTGATGGGTTAGCAGAAAAATCTATATCTCAGATGGAATATGCTCTGGTTGGAAAATTTTATGGATCAAGACCAAATGTGGAATGGTTTCGGAATGGGAAAATGAAAGTGGAACCCGAAGGGATCAATGGAAATTGCTTCATATGTGAATGGGTTTTTATCATTAATCTTTCAAATTTAGAGGATTGTAAAAACATCTTGGTTAGTGGTCCTTGGTTTATGGGTAGATCAAGCCTTCTAATCCAAAAATGGAGCCTATGTTTTGATCCATTTAAGGAGAAACTGATGAGTTTCTTGTATGGGTTAAACTTCCCAGTTACCAATGGAGTTTTGGGAAGAAGAGATCTTAATAGCCATTGCAAATGTAATAGGATATTTGGTGGTGTTTGATCTGGTTACTAGGTCAAGAACGAGGTTAATGTATGCTCATTTTTGTGTTGTTGTTCCTATGGGTAATGTGTTGAGAAAGGAAATAGAACTTAAATCAAAGTTTGGTGAATGGATTCAGAGGATAGAGTATGAAGCTTCTCCTTTGTTCTGCCATAAATGTAGGTGGATGGGACATGAGTAGAGGCAGTGTAAGGAGGGTAAGAAAGGTAAACAAACTTGGGATAGAAAATAAAAGGAACCAATAAGAGGAGAAGGAACCAGTACATTACCTTTAAAATTTTTGTCTTCAAACAATTTTCATTTGCTACAAGTAGAGGAGTTGGAGGAAGTCGGTCAGGTAAATGTGGAACTTGAAACAGTTCTCAGATTAAAGCTTGCAAGGGTATTGAAGGTGTGGATCAGGAGTTTGAAGGAATGGGGTCTCAAGACCAAAAGTTGGATTTGATTGCGGAAGGTTTGGGAGTGAAGGAGAAACAACCTAGTCATGAAGGTTTAGATTTGAGTTTTTTAGATCTACCAAAACAAAATGAATCCTTCTTAAAGGATGAGGAGGAGTTGGCTCTAGTTGAGGAAGTTCCTTGCTCTCTAAATCTAGATAGGATTAAGGAGGTGTTGGAAGAAAAGAGGATAAACACAAGAAGTGCTCAGAAGCAAGATAAAGTTAAAGAAGATTGTGGAAAATCTCCTACAAGAAAAGGAAATACGTCAAATAGGGATAAAAGGGAGAAAGCAACGGCTAAAGAAATAGATTCAGGAAGACAACACTCCATTGAGGAGATAATTTCACCAAATAAATTGAGATGAAGGTTATTTCCTAGAATATAAGGGGTTTAAATAACCCTAATAAACAAAGTATTTTATCATCTTTCAGGAAAAGGAATAAGCCTGATATTCTATTGATTCAAGAAACTAAAATGTCTAGAGAAAAAATGAGTGAGGTACAAAATAAAGTTTGGTTTAGATCGGAGCTACAGAGTGTTTCTTTGGTGGGAGCTTCTGGGGGTTTGGTGACTTTTTGGAATTAAAATGATAGAGAGGGAGGCTGATTTTCAAGTCTCAGTATCATGTTGTTATTTTGTTTACTAAAAATTAGGATGGGTCTGAGTGGATTTGTTCAAATATTTATGCTCCCAATTCGGTTGTTGAAAGAAGAAAACTTTGGAAGGATATTGGACAATTTCAAAGCCAATTTAAAGAGGTGAATTGGTTAATTGGAGGTGATTTTAATACTCCTTTGTGTATGGATGATAAAAATGATGGTGTCAAGTATTTACAGTGATAGTATGGGGGAATTTTCTGACTTCATTGCCAACTATAATTTGGTGGATGTTGAGTTGAAAGGATCTCCTTTCACTTGGTCAATAGGAGATTGGGGAAAATCTTATTCAAATTAAATTGGATAGGTTTCTCATTAATTTATCCTGGTTACAACATCTGGATGTGTCCTTGGTGGCTTTACCAAGAATTGGATCTGATCATAGTCCCATTTTCCTTCAAACTGGTGTAAGTAATGGTGTAAGAGGCAGGCCATTTAGATTTTTTAAGATGTGGCTGCAACATCCTAGTATCGAGGAGGAAATTAGATCAAGTTGGCAAGTTGTTATTAAAGGTAAACCTATGTTCAGGCTTGTGGAAAAGTTAAAGAATGTTAAAATAAGATTGAAATTCTGGAACAAAGAAACATTTGGGAATATCTTTACTCAAAAAATGGAGATTAGTAAAGCGTTAGAGAAGTTGGAGGATGAAGTTGTCAGTAAAGGTTTTGATAAAGATTTGAGAGATAAGGAGAAATTTCTTTTGATGGAATATCATAATTTAGAAGCTAAAGAGGAGGCTTATTGGAAACAAAACTCTCGTGTGTTGTGGTTAAAGGAGGGTGATAGGAATACAAATTTTTTCCATCTTACTACATCTATGCATAAGAGCAATAATACAATTTTGGAATTAGAAGATGGTAGGGGAGTAAGAATAAAGAATCAGGGGGATATTTCACATGAATTTGTTAGCTTTTTCTCTCATATTTTAGTTGTTGGAAGGGAACCTGATATGGGTAAGGAAAGTGATATTGCTAATCTTTTTCAACTTGTTATCTCACATCAGGATAATGTGGAGTTGATCAAAATCCCATCTGTAGAGGAAATATCAACTACAATTTTTGACTTGGAAGGGGATAAATCACCGGGCCTGGATGGTTTTCCTGCTCTATTTTTCCAGTCTTTCTGGGATATCATTCATAAGGATGTGGAAGAGGCTATTCAATATTTCTTTAGGTATGGTAAGATTTTGAAGGAAGTTAATACTACTTTTATTTCTCTTGTTCCTAAGGTTCCTAGGGCTGAAAAAGTATCTGATTTTAGACCTATAAGTCAGTATGTAATATGGTCTATAAGATAATAACTAAGATTATCTCTTTAAGAATTAAAGGTTTGTTGGAGTATTTTATTTCATCAAATCAGGGAGCTTTTGTGGAGGGTAGATAGATTTTGGATAGTGTGATAACTATTCATGAAGCTGTTCATTCGGTGGATGTTTCAAAAAGGGCAGCTATGATGCTTAAAATAGATATGAATAAAGCCTATGATCGAGTGTCATGGAGATTTCTTAAAATAATTCTTGAAAATTTGGGTTTTCATAATCATTTTATTGATTTAATAATGGAATGCATTTCTACTCCAAAGTACTCAATTTTGGTCAATGGGAAATCAATGTTTTTTCTCATCATCGGAAGGGGGTTAAGGCAAGGGGATCCTCTTTCTCCCTTTCTTTACATTATTGTGGCAGAGACTTTAGGCAAACTGTGTGTTGACCATAAATTGAAAAACAAGTTGCATGGGCTAGTTATTTCTAATGGTCTTGATCCTATAGCTTTACAACAATTTTTGGATGACACTTTCCTTTTGGGTAAAGAAACTCAAGTGGAAGTTGTGGTTTTTAAGGAGGTCTTACAGGATTTTGAGGATGTTACAGTTAGCTCATCAACTTTAGGAAAATCTTTGTTCTCTTTTTTAATGTGGATGTTGAAATTCAAAATAGAATTATGGTGGTTTTGGAGTGTCCTATTTAGGTGTTTCCTTGCTCATACCTTGGAATTCCATTGTTCAAAGGAAGAATGTAGTTGGAAAGTTAGAACCCATTGATTATGAGGTTTCAAAAAAAGTTGGCAACCTAGAAAGGAACTTTGCTATCTCAGGCAGGTAAAATTCAATTACTTCAAAGTTGTCTTTAGAGTATGGTGGTGTATGTGATGTCCCTGTTCAAAATGCCAGCTAAAATTAGACAGATTATAACTCAAACTCAACGAATATTTTTATGGTCGGGAAGAATCTAAAGATAGAATTTCGTTGGTGGCTTGGGAAAAAGTTACTCTTCCAAAGTATGTTGGTGGGTTGGGATTAAAAGACATCAGGAGTATGAATGTAGCCCTTATGGATAAAATTGGTTGGTGTTTGGAGCATGAAGATGGTTTATGGGTTAGTATTCTTAAAGCTAAGTATTTACATTTTGATCAAGCCTCTTTTGTCTCTAATGTTCCTCTTCCAGATGGTTCCTTTTTTTGGAATGGCTTGGGAAAATGTAGAGATATTTTGTTAAAAGGTAGTAAATGGTCTATTGGAAATGGCACAAAAATCAGATTTTGGGAAGACTGGTGGTTAGCTGAGGCTCCTTTAGTTCATCAAGATTACTAGAGAGAGGTGGCAGTTTTTTTCAGTCAACCATGGGAGATTGGATTAGAGATTATTGGGAGAGATCAGATTGGGGTTGGGGTTGGAAAGAATTGGAGTGGGAAGGGAGGGAAGAAGAATTTCAAGAGAGAATCAAAAATTTAAATGCTAATCTAAGAGGATTACATATTCTTATTGTCCAGAAAGAGGATGAGTTGATATGGTCTCTGACAAAGGATGGTTGGTATTCGGTCAAAATTGGATATGGTATAGCTAGAAATTGTCCTTGCTCCTCAACCGTTTTGGAAAAATTTATGGGATAAGAATCTTACTCCAAAGGTTAATTTGTTTTTTTGGCATGTTGTCCAGAATAAAATTTTAACTATTGATAACTTACAAGGGAAAGGAATGATGATCCCAAACTGGTGTGTTTTATGTAAAAATGATAGTGAATCGGTTCAACACCTCTTTCTTCATTGTTCATTTTCTAGAAGAGTTATGTTTCACATTTTGAAAGTTTTTCAGATTTTTGGGTCTTTCCGAAGACTTTTGTTGACTAGTATAGGAAATGGTTAAGTCCTTTTGTTTCTTTAAGTCTATCCAAGGCTTGGAGTTTTGTGGTGCCTCATTTTTTATGGGGGATTTGGTTGGAAAGGAATAGTTGAATTTTTAGGGATAAACAAAAACTCTTTGAGAGTGGGGAGTGGTATTTTAGGTTCTCTGAGAAATAATATTTCTATTGTGAAGTTTAAAGAGAAAACAAGTTTTCCTAGATATGAGCAGGAGATTATTCAAGCTTTAGGAATCACTAATTTTGTAAAACAAGTTCCTCTGGTGAAGAATGGGGGTAGAAGTAGTGCTAAATGGGTGAAACCTACTGAAGGATGGATGAAATTGAATTTTGATGGAGCTACAAAAGGAAGTACTGGTTTAGCTGCAGTTGGTGGTATTATTAAAAATGAAGTGGGTGATTTGGTTTTAGCATATGTTGAACCTATTGGAAATAAGTCCAATAACTATGTTGAGGCTTATGCTCTGTTAATTGGGCTCTTATGGGATAATTCTTTACAAATTAAAAAAATCAGGTGGAGGGAGATTCCCTATATATTATTAATGTGATGAAAGGTCTCTCTAAGCATCATTTTAATATAGATTCCATTATAAGAGATGTGAAGGCTATGCTTATAAATTTTGAAAATATTCTTTTTAATCATGTGTTTCAGGAGGATAATATGTGTGCTGACACATTGGCTAATATTGGTGGTCAAATTCATCATAGAAGGTGATGAGGGTCGTCAATCCTCGCCATTAAAAATGTCAATCCAGGTTTGTTTCTGAAGGCTATATGCATTAAGAGAAGAAGATATTGGAAAGCAACTCCTTTAAACACAAACCAAACTTGCATAAAATAAATCATACTTACGAAAATTAAAAGGCACACTTGCAGAAATAAAGTTTGCATGAAAGAAACACACTTGCATGAATTGAAATGCACACTTGCAAAAATAAAGGCACACTTGCATAAATTGAAATTGCTAAATTGAAAATAAAGGAAAGAGGAAAGGACACCTGCAGGTTCACAAAAGAAATTACATAACATAAAAAAATAGAAATTTACAACAAAAGGAAAATTGCAGAAATAAAGAAATTACATAACATAAAAAAAAAAAATTTAAAACAAAAGGAAAACTACAGAAATAAAGAAATAAACATTAATGATTGATCAATCTTCCTTAGAATGAGTGACCAAATCATTCCTTGGAAGAGGATTTAATTCATACTTTTAATTTAGAACTTGCAGAAAAACTCTACTTCCAAAGATTGGAAAGAAAGAGCAGATCTTGATTACTTGGGGAAAAGAAATTACATATCTAAAGGTCGAAGGTTGCATTTATAATTTATGCATCCAACCAACTCCTTATTTTAGGAAATAAAATATGATCTTATCTTTATTCTAATCATAACAACTAAGATCTTCATCTCCACAAAATATGGAGAGAGAGATATTATTGAAGTCAAATCTTATCTCACTTATTTTAGGAAGATTTGCTTCAAAATCTTCTCCTTGTTTTTCGGTAACAAGAATCATAATGATTTTATTCCTCTACATTATTGGAAGGAGGATTTTCCTTAAAATATTATTTTCACCAAATGCCTTTCTCATATTTTCCATTTGACTTTACTATTTTTTTATTGTGGAACTTTTGATGCTTGTCAAATACACTTTTTCCTCAAACTGTAGTTCACTAAAATTTAGATTTATATTGATTGGTAAAACCTATAGCAAATATAAATGAGTTTTTTAAGCACATTTCTATGAAAAAAAACTTCTCTCATATTTTCCATTTGAATTTTCTATTTCTGTTTATGGAACTTTTAGTTCTCGTCTAATACATGTTTCATCGAACTGCATGGCTCACTAAAAGTTAGATATCTCTTCATTGATAAAACCTATAACAAATCTAAATGAGATTTTTGTTAAAAAAATTTCTATGAACAAAAACCTCTCTCAAATTTCCCATTGGAATCTCTGAGTTTTCACAATCCCTCAAAACTGTCATTCCATTGATGCAAGTTCCAAAACTAAAGCTGTCATTCCTTTTATGCAAGTTCCAGAACTAAATCTGCAAGTTCCAGAACTAAATCTAATTTTTCCACAAATTGAAAGTTCTAGAACTAACTTCCATTCAATTGATACAAGTTTTGGAACTAAATCATGAGTTCTGGAACTAAACTTGCAAGTTCTGGAACTAACTCTGTGAGTTCCACAACTAACTCAAAACAACTATAACTTTGCAAATGACCTTGGATTGAGATGATTCTTTTTTTTAACTTGCATAATTTTTCGAGAGGAATTTGAATATGAAATCAGATTTGATTTTAAATATATTTTTCATGATAAATTCCAATTTTCCCAATACTAGCATTATCTTTCCTTTATGGCTTGCATACACAAGACTTTGCATCTTTTCCCAAATAATCAATAGGATTAGTCAAAAAATAGATAACAAAAGATTTATAAAGAATGAACAAGATATATATCTTATATTCTATCTTAAGCAAACTATAAGTTCCTAGATTACATTTAAATCCACTTTCAAAGGTAACTTGGAAGGACAAAATAATGGTAATTTATGGCCAATTTATGGCCTCATCATTACCCCACACTTAATCTTATGCATGTCCTCATGCATTACATTATTATCTCCTCTTCTTAGATTCTTCTCCATATTGAGGACACATTCTTATGGATCTCCTTCTATTGCTTTTGATTTCTTTCTTTTACAACAGGTTCTTGTGTGGATCTCCTTCTGCTTTTTTTTTTATTTTCTTCTTCTACAACAAGTTCTTGTGTGGATCTCCTTCTGATTGCTTTTGATATTCTTTCTTTTACAACAAGTTCTTGTGTGGATCTCTTTCTGTTGCTTTTCATATTCTTTTCTTTACAATAGGTTCTTGTGTGGATCTCCTTTTGTTGCTTTTAATATTCTTTCTTTTACAATAGGTTCTTGTGTGGATCTCCTTTTGTTGCTTTTGATTTCTTTTCTTTTACAACAGGTTCTTGTGTGGATCTCCTTCTGTTGCTTTTCATATTCTTTTCTTTTATAGTAGGTTCTTGTGTGGATCTCCTTCTGCTACTTTTGATTTCTTTTATTTTACAACAGGTTCTTGTGTGGATCTCCTTCATTGTGTCTCATATCAAAATTCATAGCTCATGCTTCTCCTTCTCTCCCACACCTAAACTCATGCATGTCCTCATGCATGTTGTTTATTTATGGCTGCCCATAAATTAGACTCAAAAAGTTTGATTGCAAAGAGGTGCACATATTTTTCATATAAGTAGGGGAGATGAATTTTATCTTGCCTTCCTTGAAATCTTTAAAAGTGGATCTAGCTGTAATAAAAAAACTTATAAGAAAGCTTAAAAATAAAATAGTAGAAAAAAATAACTTGATCATACCTCTAGTTGTCTTTGTCATCTTATTGTTAACATGGTCAAATAGTGCCGAGAAGAAAGCCATCAGGTAACTGTTGATTTCCTTTGAAGAAGAGCCACCTCCTTTTTTCCTTTGATTGGCCAAAGATGTTGATTTGCCTTTGATCGCGCCAAGAAGCTGACTTTCCAATCAAAGCTTTTTGATTTTTTTTTTTTTTTTCATTTTTTTGCCTTTGATTGGCTAGCAAGCAAGTTTTCCAATCAAATCTTTTTTTTTTTTTTTCCTTTTTATTTTTTTGCTAAAATGATAGCATGAGAAGGATTAGAGAAAAATTTGATCCATCATCAAACTATATTAATCAAAGTACAACTTGTGTAAAATAGGAAGCAATGTTTGAGATCTCATAAAAACTTTTTTTGCATACATACTTGGTAACTCCAAGAAGATTCAAAAAATTGTGTAGACAATTTTAGGTCTTTAAAGCCCATCTTGAATTTTTGTAATATAAAAAACACCATAGTAATATTCAAATCCTGGACTAGTGATCTTAGGAGATGGAGAGTTGTTAAAAGAGAAAGTGAAGGTATCCGTGGGTCCCTCCAAAATCTACATGCTCCTTGGTTGATATTGTTGGTGCTCCAAAATCTGCATGTTGATATCAAGAACAACTCTAGAAATTCCTATAGATCTAGTCCTCAGATGTTAGTACGTAAAAATTTCTTTCCTTGATATTCGTAGTAATTTACTCGCTTAATGTTATACAAGCATATACAAAAATGAAAAAATTGAAAGACATGAAAACAAATTTTTCTAATGGATCTAGTTCAGGGATTGAATTTTATTATGGGATGAAAAACTGATTTGGATGGGTAGATTTATTATGATTGGGTTTCTATTTTGGCTCTAATGAAATCTCTGAATATGGATGAAGTTAATTAGAAATGCTACCACTTTATTATTACAAACTGGATAAGCCATTTTTTGACTAAGGTTATGTGTAATAAGATCACTAAGCTATTAGTTAATACAAGGGGAAATGGTTGTGGTTATAAAAATAGCATATGATATTTCATCAACTGGATCTACTTTCTAGATTCAATATCATATTATACCATTTCCATATCTGAATTATTTGTTCATACCATTATACCTCTTGATCAAACATCACAGTCATTTTTCTTATACATAGAGTTAGTTTGTGGGGAGATATTTACAATCTAATATTCCTAATTATAGAAATGAAATTTTAATCTACTTGTAAGAAATAAAATTCTAAAGAAACTACTTACCAAATTCTTCCTATCATAGAATTGCTAAAAGGTATTCTACTGTCACTAGAATATTCTTTTAGAGAACTCTGAATCTCCCAATAACACCGTGTTCCCCGGCAACAGCACCAAAATGATGAGGGTTGTCAATCCTCACCATTAAAAATGTCAATCCGGGTTGGTGTCCGAAGGTCAGTATGCATTAAGAGAATAAGATCTTGGAAAGTAACTCCTTTAAACACAAACCAAACTTGCATAAAATAAATCACACTTGCATAAAAATTAAAAGACACACTTGTAGAAATAAATTTTGCATGAAAGAAACACACTTGCATGAATTGAAATGCACACTTGCGAAATAAAGGCACACTTTCATAAATTGAAATTTCTAAGTTGAAAATAAAGAAAAGAGAAAAGGACGCTTTGTAGGTTCACAAAAGAAATTACATAACATAAAAAAATAGAAATTTACAACAAAAGGAAAACTATAGAAATAAAGAAATAAATATTAACACATTGATCCATCTTCCTTGGAATGAGTGGCCAGCTCATTCCTTGGAAGAGGATTTAATTCATACTTTTAATTCAGAACTTGTAAAAAAACTTTACTTCCAAAGATTGGAAAGAAAGAATAGATCTTGATTACTTGGGAAAAGAAATTACATATCTAAGTGTGGAAGGTTGCATTTATAATTTATGCATCCAACCAACTCCTTATTTTAGGAAATACAATCTGATCTTATCTTTATTCCAATCCTAACAACTAAGATCTCCATCTCCACAAAATATGGAGAGAGATATATTATTGAAGTCAAATTTTATCTCACTTATTTTAGGAAGATTTGCTCCCAAATCTTCTCCTTACTTTTCGGTAACAAGAATCATAATGATTTTATTCCTCTACATTATTGAAGGAGTATTTTCATCAAAATATTATTTTGACCAAATGTCTTTCTTGGATTTTCCATTTGACTTTGTTGTTTTTGATTGTGGAACTTTTGATGCTTGTCAAATATGCTTTTTCCTCAGACTACAGTTCACTAAAAGTTAGATTTCTCTTGATTGGTAAAACCTGTAGAAAATATGAATGAGTTTTTTGTTAAACAAATTGCTATGAACAAAAACCTCTCTCATATTTTCCATTTGAATTTTCTGTTTACTTATTTTATGGAACTTTTAGTGCTCGTCTGATACACGTTTCCTTGGACTGCAGCTCACTAAAAGTTAGATCTATCTTCATTGGTAAAACCTGTAACAAATCTGAATGAGGTTTTTGTTAAAAAAATCTATGAACAAAAACCTCTCTCATATTTTCCATTTGAATTTTCTATTTCTATTTATGGAACTTTTAGTGCTTGTCTGATACACGTTTCCTTGAACTGCAGCTCATTAAAAGTTATATCTCTCTTCATTGGTAAAACTTATAGCAAATATGAATAAGGTTTTTGTTAAACACATTTCTATGAAAAAAATCTCTCATATTTCCCATTAGAATCTCTGAGTTTTCACAATCCCTCAAAAACTATCATTCCGTTGATGTAAGTTCTAACTAAAGTTGTCATTCCTTTTATGCAAGTTCTAAACTAAATCTACAAGTTCCGAACTAAATCTGCAAGTTCTGGAACTAAATCTGATTTTTCCATGAATTGAAAGTTCCAGAACTAATTATCATTCAATTGATACAAGTTTTGGAACTAAATCATGAGTCCCGAACTAAACCTGCAAGTTCTTGAACTAACTCTGTGAGTTCCGGAACCAACTCTGTGAGTTCTCGGCTAACTCAAAACAACTATAATTTTTTCATGTGACCTCGGATTGAGATGATTCTTGTTTTGAAATTGCATAATTTTTCAAGAAAAATCTGAATATGAAATTAGATTTTATTTTAAATATATTGTTCATGATCAATTCTAGTTTTCCCAATACTAGCATTATCTTTCTTTTATAGCCTACATACACAAGACTTTGCATCTTTTCCCAAATAATCAATAGGATTAGTCAAAAAATAGATAACAAAAGATTTATAAATAATGAACAAGATATATATCCTATATTCTATCTTAAGAAAACTATAAGTTCCTAGATTACATTTAAATCCACTTTCAAAGGTAACTTGGAAGGAAAAAATAATGGTAATTTATGGCCTCATCGGAAGGTGGTGGCGAGGTGAGGTGGAGTTACCCCAGAGTATGAAGGTCGTGCTAAATGTAGAAAGATAAATTCAGATGTGTGGATAGGATTTGTGACATCCAGGAAATAAATTCATCATGGGTGGAAGTAATTGTCAAAATCATTATAGTGTTTGCGCTGGTTTGGAGGGATTTTTTAAAGGATTGGTTCAAGTTTTCTTGCAAGTTTCTCCAAGTTTATTTTAGTGGTCAATTTGAGATGGGGGGAGCTAGGGTTAGGATAGAGCCTTCCTCATCGGCTAGTTTGGAGAGGGATTCCTTTCTCTGGGATCTGTTTAAGGATGACAGTATTTCATATTTTGTTTAGAGTTTGAGGGGGGTTGATGAAGTTATCTCAAGGGAATTTTCTTCAGCTTGGGATAATGGGTTTGTTTCTATGAGGGGTGTGAGTTTCTTGGTATCTGAGGATTTCATTGGTAATGTGACTAAGATGGACTGTGGGGGATGTAAATTTTTCAAAGATAGGTCTCATCTTCAAGAGGAAGTGCATATCTTTCTGGAAAGTGATGAGAAGATTTGTTTCATGGAAGATGGTATTGCTCGGAAATATCTGCCAGGGAGGTGGGCAAGTATTCTTCTACATTATGAAGTATATAATGTTAGATGGGAAGTACCGGAAGTTGCATTCTCAGCACTTGATGCTCTTGAACCATTTTCACAGAGGTCAGAGAATGAGTATTCCCTTTTACTTGTTTAACTCCTTGCAATTATCAAAAAAAATTAAAGAGGAGAAGATAGAGGTCCTCCTTCATCAAGGCCTAATTCTTTTGTTGGTGAAGGTGGGAAGGCCAATTTGTAGACTAGGGGGTTGGTATTCATTTGGGGAATGATTGAGAGGGCCATATTTCTCATGCAAACATGATTAGGCTTAAGAAAATGAAGGACAAAGCTATGTAGGAGGTGGATGTGGTGACTGCCTTACAAAACCTTGCTGGGGATGCCGATGAGAACATGCCTAAGGAGAGTCTGGTGGAAAGAAATACAATATTTATCTTCTTTCCTAGAAATATTGGTGCCCTTAAGGACATAGTTAGGTAAAATATCAAAATCGGAACTTACTGCGGGGTTTGCAGAGGACGAATGTTGAGGTGAAAGTTTTAGAGAACAGGTTGAGACCCTATAGGGGTTGATTGTTGGGGATAAAGGTAAAAGGAGGCTAATTGGATATCACCTTCTGATGAGGAAGATCTCTAGGGGGATGGTGCTGGTCCTAGTTCATGAACTAGGGAAAAGTGTATATAAGGCTTCTTTGTTGACTTTTTGTTGACGGTTGTGTGGTCTCGTTGCTGTGGTTTTTATGTTTCTATTAGGATTTCCTTGGGGCTTTTCCTTTTTGGTTATCATCGGTTTTGTCCTATTTTTTTGATAGATACTTTTGGTTATTGTAGATCCTTAATGTATTATCTTTTGTAATTGGCCCTTGGAGCCTTTTTTCTAATTATTATCTATAAAAAAACACAATATATATACATATATATTAATTAGAGCATAAATTTCTAAGAATTTACATCTCATTACCCAAGCCAAGGATTTTTTTACACATAGAGAGGAATAATGGTAACCAAAACTAACACATTATTCAAAATCATTCACAATGTCCAACTACAAAGTAACAACATACATTCCATTCCTTAATAACTTGTCAATAAATTAAACAAAATTAATGTTAACTCAAGAAAGCTTGACCGAGATGAAAACCCCCATATTATTAGATATTCCTATAAGGTAATTTAAACCATCATTCCAAATAATAAAATAATGTAAATAAATGAGTTACTAACATTATGAGGGAGATACACATTCCATAAATATGCACATTACCATGAATTAACCAAATTATGCTCGTGGATGGAGCCTAAATGGTTTTATCGTTATAAATGTTATATTTTTTGGACTACTTTGTATTGAATCATCTACTCATATAGAGCTTTGACTTGTAAGGGGTAGGGTCCCTCAACACTTATTTACCCTTAATAAAAACCCCAATTATCAAAAATCAAAATGTTTCAGGAGAGTGAGAGAGAGCAGAGTAAATCTCAAGTAGTTTACATCTTTAAAAGGTGTTTTCTCATATGAATAAACCAAATCAATATAGGCTTTCAATCAAAAACTTTAACAAGAAAATCCCCACAAATAACATTTTACAAGACAAACACTTCATTAATAAAATTAGATACCCATAACTCATCGGTTCTAATTTACTACAAATTAACCTAGAATGCTATATCTATTTTGAATCAATTTTATCATCAAGCTAGAATATATAAGATATAAAAATAAATAAAACCCATATAATAACAAATCAAATACCATTATTTCTCCTAATAAACTCACATTTTGTAAAAGTAAAGAATTAATGAATTCAAATGCAAAACCCATAATGTATTTGCAAATAAAATCGAGATTCTTTCCTTTTTCTAGAAAAACCAAACATAATATTTTGCAAGATAAACACTTGAGAAAATCAAATACCCATAACATAATAGTTCAAATACCATAACATATTGTTGATAAAAACCATATTACTATCAAATAAATACATTGCAAATCAAGACGACATACCCCAAAATTCATCAATGAAGAAAACCGTTTTTTCAAATACCCATTTGCTTATTTGATTTTCTGCTACATTTATCTACTAAATTGATTAATATTTCCTACAAATATTTCTATATTTAAAACCGATAATAAAAAAATGTTTTATTTCTTCATATCAAAGTAAAACAACAAGGAATGAGATATAAATTCATGCATGGTTTCAGTTTTTATTGTCTTTCTCTTTCTTATTTCCTTTCACAAATAAAAAACCCCAAAACATCTAAACAAAAATATGATTTCCAAATTGTTCCAAAAAGAAAACCCTCATACAAAGCACAACTTACCCATGAAATAGATATAGATTTTTGCATGAAAACTGCAACATCTTCCCTCTATTTCTCATCTCTCACAAATCCAAAAACATTTTCAAATGAAAAATTTGTATGGAGGTATTGCATACCCTATCTTGCTTTACAAGTTTCCATTCTCTAAGAAACCCATGCCAACAATAAATTCCATTTATTGTTGCCATTTATCTCTTATTTTCCTCCAAATCTCCACATTGTGCATTTCCATTCTCCATGCTAGGTTTTGTTTGTAATTTTATTTAATCATTAATATTTTTAAACCTTATAAAATTCCCATGCAACTTATATGGTCAATGACCAAATTAACAATTGAAACTAATAAGCTATTACCTTTTATTTGCATGGTGGTCAAGGACCAACTTGAAATTTTCTCATTTAAATATATCAATGCGCAATGGTATGGTCCATGACCCTTTTAATTAACATTTTAACTTTTCCAAAGCTTTTTAAGGTCGATGACCACATAAATAAACCAATTATAACTACTAAAAACATAAATTTTATCAATTTAAAGTTTATATGGTCTATGTCCATTAGACACAAGCTATTTAATAAACGATTATCATTCCATTATGACCTAAGGTCAATACACATGAAACTTTAATTTCTCTTTGGTCTATGATGATTTTGACTCGTGTTTTATTAGTGTAAACAAGGTGGTCAAATATAATCAAAATTTTACCTCGTTGACTGCCTAAGACTCTCAACAAATGCAATTTACAATTTAAATTCTTTGCATACCAATGACCAAGTTTATAATTATTTAAAGGGAAGTTACATTTAAGAAATGACCTCACACTATTATCAATTTCCATTAAGTATAAAATTAAACCATTATAAAATGTTATTGATAACATTTATCTAATAAACCTTTTTACAAATAACGACAATATTTGCATAGAAGGTGAGGACAAAGATTGACAGAGATGACAAATGAAGGTTATTCTTACTTCTGGTTTACTATTTTGATTGTTGGTAGGATGTTGTTTTCTTGCGCTTTATTGAAGTTTTGTTCCTGTTTGGTCCTTTTTTATAGTTTCTCAAAAAACTATAGTTGGCTACTCATGTATTATCTAGATGTTGATCCATATTAGCTGTATTAACTGCATTATTTGGATTTTGATCCTTTTGGTAACAAGGTATAGTCCCTTCAAAACTATTGACTGCATTATTTTCCCTATCTGGATTTTGATCCCTTTTTGTAACATGGTATAGTACCTTCAAAGCTATTTACCAATAATAAAAAAATGAAAATATTCGTAAACGATAACAAAGTTGATATAAGGCATTATCATGATGTTAACCAATAATGAAGTCAACTATAATCATTAACATGTAATAATGATAACTAGAGAGTGGTGGTAAAACAAGTCAATGTCACACAACTATGCAACCAAGAAAATGGTTATTTAAACAACACAATTGTTCTTAAAAAACAATTGTAACCATATACTTATATATACATCTATATATGTGTGTGTGTGTGTATATATATATATATATATATATATATATATATACTTTACATATACATATATGTACATATATATATATATATAATTATTAATAAACTTTTCTTACAAAATAAGTCACAATTATCACTCATGGTGACAAGAAATTAATTAATTGCATGGGATGTGATAACTTTTAACTCGTTATTTTTATCATGTATAAGGTTTTCATTTTCCTTTACTTATATTATATTTGAATATACTAAAGGATTTAAGGGTTACCAAAAAGTTATTATTCTAATTAATTAGGCTTCTAACTTATAATTGATATGCTAAACAAGATAAAAAATTGAAAACACAAGCATATCATTGTACTTAATTGATTATAAATTATTAGAGGAATTTATGGGAGGATGTACTACTAGAATATGAAGATATGAAATTTATGATGATTCATGTTAGAGAATGTGACTAGAAAATACCCTACTACATCACTATCCAAATTTGTCAGACTATACCATATAGTCGTAACCCTTATGCATGGTCTTGGACCTGCTTAGATATGGGCTCTACAACATATTGAGATAGTCACTTATCGCGTACTATATATGGCTAACAAACCATAATTTTTGGTTATGTTACAAAGATATCTAAATATTTTGAACATGATATTAAACCCTATTTATGGATGGGAAGTCTTATAAAATAAACATTAGTTAGGTTATGGCAACACCCATGCACCACCAACATTAACAATACTAAGAAGAGGATTGAAACTAAACATTTTTATCCACATATCATGTGATATCCGATTGAATGAAACTAGGTTTGATAACCATCTTTGATAATGCTTGAATTGAGTTGGATCTTGCTAAATTACTTAGGGAAGGGAGGTTTGAATTCTTGTGGATAATAGAGAGTGATGTATTAACCTGGTAAGAAGTTTCATACCTACAAATATTTATTCCCTAATTATTGTATATGTCTTATTGTGAGATTAAGGGAGATTTGGGTACCTTTTTCAAGTGTTGGAAGTGTGTGTATCCACGTAATGCTATAGGATTTCTAGTTTATTAAATGAGGTAGTGTTTACTTGATTATCTATAGTTATGTAGATGATTTATCTAAGAAATGTTGACCTAAAATTATTATAAGACCCAAAAATAATATGAAATTAAAAGAAAATTTGCAGAAAATGTTAGTCTAAGACTTTACAAGTCATTAAGGATAAAATATACTATCCGAAAAAATAGTATGGTCTTGACCGGGATAAAAACATGAAATCAAGTTTAAAAATTATTTGTTGATGTTTGAAAATTGATTTTATGCATTGTGTTCTTATAATTTGATGAAATGTTAGTGTTCAAAGATAAACAAGCTAACCAAAATACCTCTTTAATGTGCTAAGAAGGAATATAAAGGTTTTCTTTATCTTAGTAATAGTGCATTGTTAAAACAAGAAGTGTAAAAAAGAAAATTAACAAATATTAATGTGTACATTTACCCCTTTTAAGTCTGAAATTAAATTACATGCTTAAAGGAAAAAAGAGACCCGAGTTTGTAGACACACTTTGTCTTTCTTGATGTTTTTTTGAAGAATCCTTATTATGCTTGGTGTTGGCATGATCCAAGATAAAACCTACAACATAGAGTGTAGTCAATATCCATGATAAATAATTTAGAATTAAGTCAAATTTTAAGTATAAATGCAACCCAATACATAATTCCAAGGGTAAAGAAGAATGAAGTACCAAAATACCCCACTAAGGAAGAAAAATGGGCAACAATGTTATTCAAAAAATATGATATATTTTTGTTTAGTGTAAGAGGAAAGGAAAATTTTCCTACTAAGGAATAGATCACTTCAATACCTTTCATAAACCCACATATCACACCATTATAGATGGATCTAGGATTTATTCTAAAAAAGGAAACATCATAGACAACAATGAGTGCTCCCATGCCCTTCCCATTTACTCGCACAACTAGGTAGAAATTGTAAGGTACTCAAATTTTGATGGAAGAAGTAGGATTCTACCCTAAGGATATTTAAACGTGTAGTAGAAATTGAATTCTGTGGTGAAGGAGTGAAGTACTTCATGCCCCCTTGTACTAGTCTAAAGTGAGTGAAATGGATATAAAAATTTGTCAAAACGCTACAACAGATGAAAACCTGAAACTAATGAGAAATTTGATTTAAATGCCCCTAGGTAAAAACGTGTGGTAGGGTTAGAACCATACATATGGTCTTGACCAATTTATAGAGTTTTAAACATGTGTATTTTATCTAAATTTCTATATTTGTCTATATTTTTGAGAACTTGTACCCTATTTTTACTTATATTATACCCTATAATTTTCCCTATCTAATGTAAGTGTAGAATATAGCCAAATGATTTCCCCCTCTTTTAAGGCATGTGTGATAACAATGTTTTAGTACTAAATTTGAAATAAAATATGTGTTCATATACACAATATGTATAATAAATTATAAGAGAGTATAAGATGTTGAAGAGGTAGCCACCTCAAGAAGTTGTACCTATAAAAGGGAGGTGTTTGTATATGGTCACAACCATGACATGAAAGAAACGTAATGATAAAAATAGAAACCAAGTATATGATATCAACAATAATACAAATACATGTAAGATAATACAAGTACATCAATAATAAAATAAAATGTAGAAAGTATACAAATAATGTCACACAAAAAGGCATAAATCCACAAAAATGAGAAACCCAAAGTGTCACAAAATAATCAATTCCCGTAGGCATACAAACAAGAGAAATAAAAAGTAAACAAGATAGGAACAACATCAAAAACGTGGGAAACCCACAATGTTGCAAGAAAATCAAGGCATATAGGCCACGAGAAGTGAAACAAATAAATAGTAACACATAAATACACAAGCAAGTATGTAAGAAATAAGAGAGTCAAAACATGATAATATAATAGAGTAACCAATATATATGAAAATATGTGAAACAATAGATATAAATGTGACACAAGACACATGTTATTGATGTTTGCTCAAAAGATAACATGTAAACAATATATGTAATAAAGAATAATGAGAAATTATAAAGGAAATATAATAAAAATAATAACAACTAGATGTAGTAAAAGTAGATGCCCCCAATTGTATAAGAATTTTGAGTAAAGGGGATATCCAACAACTATCATCATATACCAATCTATATATTTCATGCATTTAATTCTCAAAATACCTTGTGAACACATATATGTAAAGCAAAAAGAAGCATGCTATATATCAAACCAAAGTGGCAAACAACATGTATAATGTACAGTATAATAACTAAAGTGAAGTGTAATCGTCCCGATTTTTTAGTTTTGAAAATATATGAATATTAAGTATTTTGAAAATATGTTAATGTTTTTGTACTTTTTAGTGCTTAGCTATTTGCTCAAAATAAGGGTATAATTGAGCTATCTAATGAGAGCATATAGAGGATGTGTAGAAACTATAAAAGGGATAGAGGCTTAAGGCTTTATTGTGTAGAAGAAGGTGACTCAAATGTAAGAAGTAAAATAGTGGTAATGGTTACAAAAGAGGGTCCAAGGAATGAATAAAATATTTGGGGGCTATTGAAAGTAGAGGATTTGTATAGAGGGATAGAAGAGAAATTACTCCTAGATAAAACATGGGCACTAGAAGTAATTTGGGAAATATGGGAGAGAGAGTGTGTACTAGAGGACCTAGATAAAATTTTGTGAAGAGATGAGCCATGAGAAACAATGTGTGAAACAAAATTCCTATTATAAGACATAGGAGAGGGAAATCTATGTGAGTTAGTGTTTGAAAGTAAATATATATTAGGATAGCTAAGAGAAATAGGTCTCAGTGAGAGGTAGTGTGTGAAACCAAAGGCCTATTAGAGGACCTAGGGGAGATAGATATGTGAGAAGTAATGGGTAAGACCATAAACATAGGTAGAATCCTAGGATGGATATATCTATGTGGGACATTGTGTGAAACCAAATACCTATATGTATATTCATTAGGTATAGGGATAAATTTTACAAAATAAGGCCTACGAAAACTAGGAGAAGAGACTTCAAATGGAATACCTCTAATGGTGATAAATTATTAGTTATGGATAAAATTAACACATTGGTTTATGATATAAGGAATAGTCATAAGAGTACGTAGAAAAAGGAGACTCAAATGTAAGGTATTAAAACTAAGAGTGGCAATCAGGGAAAATTATAGTGGTGAATTTTCATAAATTTGCACAAAATGAGGATTATGGAAATTTGAAATGGTGAATATTTTGTTGTTTAGAGCCGACTTATTTGCCAAAAAAATTGGTTGACATGTCCCTTATACTATTCCTTTCGCCTAGATTTTACACATATATAAGAGGTTATGAATGTAATTTGCCACCATTTCGAATCATATCGTGCACATATTCGCTGAAGTAAAAATATTAGCCGCCAACACTGAAGTCTGAAATCCGAGTTGTCCAACCGTAAGGCATCCAACTCTGAGCCATCTAGCCTTGATCCGAAATACTCTACAATTTGAAACATCCAACTCTATTTCATCCAACCTGAGTCGTCTAACCCCTAGCTGTCTAACCCCTAGCCATCCAACCCCTATCCGTCCAACCCATAGCCGTCCAACCCCTATCCGTCCAACCCCTAGCCATCCAACCCCTGGTCATCCAACCTATAGTCCCTTAGTCAGTCCAACCCTTTACCATCCATTCTCAAAGCCTTGGAACATAAAACCACTCATAAGGCCCTAATTAGTAGCATCCATGGATACTAGAAATTAGGGAAAAATATTACAAATTCAAAGTTCAAAAAGGGTGTCATACTTTGCTTAATTTTTGAAAATCACAAAAAGATGAAGTCGGTTTTTGCTTTGGCTGAAAATATCGGTATGTGGCTAAGTGTTATTTAATTAACAAAAAATAATTATGTTTAATATTTCTTGGAACTCTTTAACATTTAGATGTTCAAAAATTTATTTGATACTTAATACTTTTAAGCTTAGTAAAACAATTTTACGTCCCTTGCTTCAACAAAAATCATCGATCCACACTCTATTGATAGGAATCAAAAAGAGCAAGAAGAGGGAGAAGTAACGCCATTCAAGGAAGATGAGGAGCTAACTTCTGGATTCATAGAGGTCATCTAAAAAAAAAAAAAAGAGAATGAAAGGATTTGAAATGATCCCAGAATCGCTCTACAGTGAAAAGAAAAAGAAAATGGACAACTGGGAAACTTCAACATCCAGAACTACTAGATCTTCTGCTAGAAGACTAGTAGATTTTGGAAGTAGTTCTAAAAGAGGTAGGCCCTCAAAAAAGGCTCTTAGATCCAAGAGAACAGAGAGAGACATTGCAGATGGCATTCAACGTCAATTGAGCCATCAGAAATCCCAACTCCCACTCCTACTAAATGAAGATTATCTCTTGGAACATCCGAGGTCTAAATGGAAACTCCAAATAGAGAATCATTAAGGAGTTACGTGATTCTAGTAGTCCTAGTATTTTGATTTTGCAGGAAACTAAGATGAAAGCTAAGATCCTTGAAATTAATAAAAAGAGTTTTTGGGAAAACTCTGAAATGGCTGTGGTGGACTCTCAGGGAGCCTCTGGAGGTCTGGCTACTCTTTGGGACAAAAGACATTGTACTGGTATGGTTCTTAATGCTAGCACTAATCATCTTGCTATTAAATTTCATGCTATTGAGAACAATGGTGAATGGATCCTTTCTAATATCTATGCCCCTAATATGGTTAGTGGGAGACGTAAACTATGGACTGATCTTAAGATCTTTAGAAACCAACATAGTACAGCTAACTGGCTTATCATGGGTGACTTTAACTCTCCTCTAAACCCAGGTGAAAAATATGGAGGAATCTCCAGCTTTTCCACAGGTATGGAGGATTTTGCTGATTTTATTGCTTGAGCTTAATCTCTTGGATGTGGATCTCCATGGGAATAAATACACTTGGAATAATAGAAGGTTGGGAAAAGATCTTATCTAGGTTAGACTGGATAGAGCTCTAATTTCTGCTAGTTGGATTCTCAATCAAGACTTCCACCTCTCTTCCCTGCCCAGAATTGGATCGGACCACAATCCGATTGCTTTAAATCTTCTCAATTGGACTAAGCCCATCAGAAGCTCATTCAAATTTGAAAAGATGTGGATGGAGCATGAAAACATCTATGACAAAATTAAAGAGTGGTGGGTTTGGAATGGTGAAGGCACTACTCAATTTAGATTGATTCAAAAGCTCAAAAATGTTAAAAAACAAGTTAAAATCTGGAATAAAAGAGTTTTTGGCAATGTGTTTGATAAAAAAGAAGTTAAAACAAAAGCTCCAAGATCTGAAATCAAAATGAATACAATGGGGAGATCTGTTGAAGACCAAACTGATGAAAAGAATATTCTCTCAGAGCTGCATACGATTTGCAGCAGAGAAGAATCCTTATGGAGACTAAAATCTAGGGCTATCTGGCTTAAAGAAGGAGATAGGAATACAAAGTTTTTTCATATGACCACTTTGAAGCACAGAGCTTGTAATAGGATCATGGAAGTGGCTAAAAGTAATGAAATATTATAAAAGATCCCAATAGCATCAAAGAAGAAGCTCTAAATTTCTATAAAAAACTTCTTAATGAGAGGAATATCATTAATGTTGAGGCAAATTCTTTCATGCTGGAGGCTATTCCCCAAGACAAAATTGAGGAGCAGAGATATAAAGATATCACTAAAGTTGTCACACTTGAAGAGCTGCAAAAAGTTGTGTTTACTTTAGAAGGTGACAAGGCTCCAGGCCTGATGGTTTCTCCATTAACTTTTTCCAGAAATTTTGGGAAATATGTTTGGATGATCTTCTCAGAGTGGTGAATGAATTCTATAGAACTGGGGATCTTTTGAAAGAGCTGAATAACACCCACATTGTGCTTGCTCCAAAAAAATGGATGCTAAAGACTTCAAAGACTTCAGACCCATCAGCCTTGTGAATGCTATCTATAGAATTTTTACCAAAATCATTGCTACCAGGCTTCAATTCATTATGAATGATTTAATTCAAGGCAGCAGAGTGGATTCATTAAAGGCAGGATTATCCAAGATGGAGTGATTATGGTTCATGAGACCATACACTCTATGGAGAATAATAAAAAAGTGAATATGGTCCTTAAGCTTGATATGAATAAAGCCTTTGACAAGGTCTCTTGGGTTTTTCTTGACAAAGTCTTAATTAAATTTGGTTTTCCAGCCAAATTCAGAAAAATTATTAAGGCTTGCATCTCTACGGTCAGATTCTCAGTGGTGGTTAATGGTGAGCCAGTGGGATTTTTCACAAGCAGCAGAGGACTAAGGCAAGGGGACCCCATCTCCCCCCGCTCTTCATTCTTATGGCAGACAGTCTTAGTAGAACAATTGGTAAAGCAGTCATTGACGGTCTTTTGAAAGGCTCAAAGCCCACTTCCATCAGCCAAGCTTCTCATCAGCAATTTGTGGATGATACAATCCTCCTTTTATTGGCTTCCATCATTGAAGCTAAGGCTACCAAGGCTATTCTGCAACTTTACGAATCTACTTCTGGGCAAGAGATCAATTATGATAAAAGCTCCATTTTCTTCTTCAACACTCCTGAGGAAAGACAACTTAAAATTGCTAAAATTCTGGGCTGTAAAATAAGTGCGCTTCCAGCCACTTACTTAGGACTCCCTCTCGGCACTAAAAAAGTTCTCTAACAAGGTGTGGGATGATCTATTGGTGAGATTTCAAAAAAAAATGGCTGGATGGAAAGGAGCCATTCTATCTAGTGCTGGTAAGTGCCTGCTCATAAAAAGCACTCTTCAAAATCTACCTATCTATATCATGTCTCTTTATAAGATCCCTTCTACCTTCAGAGAAAGAATTGAGAGGATTCAGAAAAACTTCTTATGGCAGGGCATGGAGGAGAAGTTTAAATTTCACTTAGTTGCTTGGGATAAGGTTTGTACTCCAAAATCTATAGGAGGACTGGGCATAAAAGACATCAAGAAAATGAATGAGGCTCTCATTGCGAAAAAATGGGCTGGAGAATGCTTTCTGAGAAGCAACCATGGATAGATTTAATTAAGGCTAAATACCTTAATCAACAAGCTATTTTTTTCTTTTCTTCAAGATGAGCACCTTCCCTATGGTTCCATTTTTTGGAATAATTTAGTGAAGAGCAGAAATTTCATTAAACAAGGCAGTAAATGGAAAGTGGGAGATGGCTGTGATATAAAATTCTGGGATGATAACTGGTTTAATGGAAGCCTTATGGACAGATTTGGTGTGGTCAAAGATAGTCTTGAAAACAAGTATGGCACTAGAATCAAGGATTATATTGAGAGAAATGGCAACAAAAAGAAATGGAAAAAACTTTCTGTGGATAGAGATGATCTGATCCAAAATATTTCCTCCCTGCAAGATCAGTTAGACCTTATCCCCTTAAGTCAGCTAGATGTTAAGGATGAATTGGTCTAGAGCAATTCTATTGATGGGGACTACTCTGTCAAAACTGGGTATAATACTTTCTTCGACAATAGTCAAACTGAGTTTAAATGGAGTAGAATTTGGATGACTGAGTTAACACCTAAAATTAATTTTTTCTTTTGGCTGGCTCTCAGAGGTAGAATTCTTACCACTGACAACCTGATAAGAAAAGGTTTCATAATGCCTAATAGATGTCATCTATGTAAAAAAGACTCTGAGGATATCAGTCATTTGTTTATCCATTGTGATTATGCTACCAGAATATGGAGTTTTTCCCTCTCTAATTTTAAAGCTTTCTGGGTGGTTCCGAAGGATTTCAGTCAGCTCTGGACCCAATGGAGCCCACCCTATAAACATTGTGTTGTTAGAAGGCTCTGGAATTTGGTTATTCCTCATATTATTTGGAGGATATGGAAAGATAGAAATGATATTATCTTTAGAAATAAAAAACATAATTCTAAGCTCAGTATTGGGAAAATTTCTAATGATATTAAAGAAAATATTGCTAGATTTAAACCCCCCAAGAACAAGAGTTATCCAGAAAATGAAGAACATATCTTGTCCCATTGGAAGATTGGAGCTGACAATATCCGAAATAATTCCGGTAATAGTATTGATAGATCTTTGATACATTGGCATCCTCCTGATCTTAACTGGTATAAGTTGAATTTTGATGGGGCCTCTAAGGGTAACCCTAGAATTGTAGCGGGGGGAGGAGTGATCCGGGATCATAAAGGTAGTTTGATTGCTTGTATATGCTGGAAAAATGGGAATTCAAACTAATCATTTTGCTGAAGCATTATCTGCTTTATGGGGCCTTAGAATTACTCAGACTCATAATATCCAAAACCTCATTCTTGAAGGGGACTCGCTTAATATCATTAATCATCTTAATCAGTGTTCACCTCCAAGTTGGAACATCAAGGACTTCATCTTGGAATCCATAAGTATTTTCCAAACCTTCAATAACATTCGGATCAAGCATACTTACCGGGAGGGTAACAAGGTGGCAGATGCATTGGCTAATTATGGCATAAATGTTAATCACATTATTTGGGATAATAAAGATAACATTCCTGAACAACTTCAAAGTAGCATACAAGTGGATACTTATGAGCATGCAAATTCGGGTATGAGATATGAGCATTGGGAGTGGAACTTAAAAATAAGACTCCCACACGTGCTGATATTAAAACAACACTCAAGCAAATCTTGATGGGCAATCAAGGTTATAGGAAGTATAATGAGAACTTAAAGTGGATATATATGAAGATTAAAGCCACACATGCGGGAAATATTGTGCTTTCAATAGCTTTTAAACAGGGCTTTACGGATTCCCAAGTCAGTAATAAGGATGATGATGATCTGGAGTGGGTTTCTAAAGGGACTGAAGTTCACACATGTGGATTTTCCCAGGTACATAGTAGTAGTCACTCAGGTATTCGTGGGAACAACAACGGCTACCCTAGTCATCATTCTCATCGCGTGGAAAATAACAGAGAAAGGTGGACTGGTAACTATGGCTGCTATAGAACTCCTCATAAGGATTTTGAAAATTTTATTTGCAAACACTTAAGCATGGTGATAATGGGAGGTGCCCCTTGTCAGATTGAGCCCAACGGACCCGGAATGGAAAAATAATGAAGAGCTTTGGAATCTTCTCAGCTAGGGAGGCATCACTAATTTTATTGAGAAGATTCAGGGACACGACCAAAGTATTTCCATTCATTTTGTGAAGGATTGGAAGGATCGCATGTGGATTATGGCGGGTAGAAGATTTCAATCAATGAGGAGTTAATAGCCAAGCTACTGGCCTTGGCATGGATGGGTACCACTTTTTTAATAAAAGGATTGACAGAGGTGCTGAGGAGAGGAAATTTGTTGAGGGTAATGAGAAGCTGGTCTTCATCACGGTGGGTCTATAGTTAGCTCTATCCCTCCACCTTTTGATGAGGTCACCCGTATGATGGTGCGTTACATCTCTTTGGAGGGGAGATTCGTCACTGTGCCCTCTAAGCATCTTGTGTTCCTCAATCACTTCCATAGGAGTTTCACGGTATGCTTCCCTCACTATCTACTTAACTCTCTTGAGCGCTCCATTTTGGAGTTTCAAAAGCATGCACATGTGGTCCCACTGCATCAGGGTCTCATCTTCTTGTTGCATAAGCTTTGTCTTCTTAGGTCTCCTGGCATCCCATCCTCCCCGTCTTTGTTCCTCCTCTAGCCCAAAGCACCACTGCCGCTACCCCCATCTCTTCACCTTCTTCCCCATCACCGCTTTGTCACCCCCCTCTTCCTTCCTTCTCGGCTCCCTCTATCATCCCCCCCACCTCTTCTCCCACCCCTTCACTTCCACTTCGACCAGACCTATTACTAGGTCTTCTAGAAGACTGAACCTTGATACCCCTATTTCGGGAATGTTCCTCAGGACTTGAAATTTCCCATAACCTCCTACATATTAGTAGTACTAGGTTCATAGGAGGCACACATTGAGAGCTCCACAAAAGGCTGGATGCCTTAGAAGCTGACATGTTGCTGTTGAAAGAAGAGGTTAAAAACTTGGCAAAGCAAAAAGGTAAGAGGAAGAAGGAGGAGGAGGTGATATTGATAATAAACAGGTTGAAGACATATACAAAAAGTTGAACTCCTTAGACAACCGTTTAGGGAAAGCCAAGACTCACCATGACCATAATATGGCTATTTTTAGTGCAATTGAAGAATTTATTGAGTAGCATGTCCGCAACATCTCTAATCTCAGCGGAATACCAACGCAACTCTTTGGGGCACGGAAAAGGAAAGAAAAAAGACCATTGAACAGCTGGATGTTACTGACTCTACCCACATGATGACATTGGCTATGTTCACCTCTTGGTAGAATATCAAATCCAGAATCGACAAAGCCGCCAAGAAGTAATTGTGGATTCTCTTGTGTACTCTTTGTAATTTTTGCTATTTTTTTTTGTTTTTTTTTGGCTGCTCTTGTCTCATTTGTCTTGATCCTTTTGTAATGTGTTCGAACTAGTTTGTTGTGTTGGGGTAACTGCTCTTGGGATACTTTGGGTTTCTATGTCTCATTTGGATCTTGATCCTTTTTGTAATGGTTCTCATTCCTATAATAATTATAGTAAAAAACTTTGGGTTTTTATGTCTCATTTGGATCTTAATGATCCTTTTTCCCTTGTGAAATGGTTCTCATCAAACTCCCAGGATACACCAATAGAGGAAGCTTCTACTCCAAGGTCTATTTCTAGAAAGAGGAGACATGAGATTCAAAATATTTTTGTTGATAGCCTAGATGTAGAAGTTGAATCCCAAGGAAAAAAAAGAAAATATGTTAGAAGAAAGATGGCAAACTGGACAATTGGAAGGAAATTCTAGTTTGAATGGGCTGCAAAATATCCTTTTATTAAATTTGTGCACACTAAATTTTTTTAATGATGTTCCAACACAATGTCAATGCAAAATATGTGGTTGGAAACAGGGAAGGATCACACAATGTAGCTCAAACTAGACACAATTGAAAAACACTATGGGAAAATATACATTTCCCAAAAGCTCAAGGATGGCAACATAGTCAAAACACATAAATGGAAAGATGCAAAATATTGTCTACATGTCAAATACGTAGAAGAGTATGAAAAGGAACAAAAATGTATCAAATATGTAAATGAAAAAGGTGGGACCATAGTAGCAAAATTGAGCAAAGCTATGGAGGCGAAATGCAAGTAAAGGGTATTCAATTTGCAACCATATTTCATATAATGAAAAGGGGAAGACCAATGTCATATTTTGGAGAAAATAGAATGTTGTATCAATTTATTGGTTTAAAGAATGTTTTCAAATCTCATTGGTCGATACCAGTGGTGGAGATTACAAAATGTCTATCTCTGGTAGAGAAGGAGGATGTGAAACTGTGTGTTCAAAAGGAAAACTATATTTCCCTTTCTTTAGATGAGGTTACTCATAGTCGATAATACTTCATGGATATGTATTCATGTTTACACATTTACTAATGAAATGAGGACTCCACACCTCTTGGAAATTCATAAAATGATAGAGAATTGCAATTTTGAGAATATTTATAAATTGGTGGTATCAAATCTAAAGGATATCACTGGAATGGATGACTTTGCCATTGCAAAAAAATTAGTTTGTGTTGGAACCGATGGTGCAACTTGTAATGTAGGGAGCTAAAAATGGTCTCGTGTTAGACTTTAGACAATTTAGACTTTAACTTTTGCTATGTATATGGTTTTTGTCCACTACATGGCTCACAAAATGAATCTCGCATACAAAATTGTGAGCACATTTGAAAATGTAGCTAAAGTGGAGGAATTGATACGTGATCTCCATGCCTATTATTCTTGCAATCCTAAGAGATTTTTAGAATTTCAAAAATTTGTTATGGACTAACAGAGGGGAAAAAAATTCTCAAATATGTAGATACCAAATGGATATCTATGTACGAACCTACCTGTAGAATATATGATGAATATCCTTCACTAACAGATTTATGTTTAAATACCCAGGGATGTAGATAAAGCTAAAGATCTATTGTGTTGTCTAACTAACATAGAAACTTTACTCACACTTTGCGGTATTTTTCCCATGTTGAGGGAGCTTAATATTTTAACGAAGCATGCTCAAGATTGGTCTTTCTACATTACAGACTTTATAAGACTCAGAAGACATGTTTGCTAGAGTCTAGAAAGTTTATATATTTCTAATGGGAGTTTTCGGTGTTGCTTTTTTGAAAACTAGAATGCATTGACAAATTTGAAAAATTCTAGGTGCTTCTTAAAGTACAATATAAATGATCATCTGTGTATAACAACACATGGAAAAGAGATTCCACTTCATATGTACCAAAAAAGAATTGATATGGCTAACTCAGAAATAGAAGAAGTAAAAGTGACATGAAATTTATATGATGCAGTATTAATCAAAACTAGGAATAAGTTGAGAAAGATATCTAAATCGTTAGCTAAAGAGATCTAGGAAAGATTCAAAAATGATAAAATACTTGAAGCAATGGGAGTTGTAAATCCGTAGTTCTGGAATTTGTCTGGTGGAAAACCTTATACATCTATCAATCCTTTATTTGTCAAAAACATGGGTGATCTTACTAATCATTTCTGTAAGATTGTAGAGATAAATGGAGTTTCATTGAAGGAATTTTGGAAAGAAAACTACTTAGTTCATAAATCAATGGATTTTTCTAATACAATGATATGACATGTTCAATTCTAAAAACCCATAGGATTACAATGCCATGAAAAGGATTTGGAAGGATATCTATTCTAGTAGTATTCTAAGTGAAGATTTGAGTGAGTATATTAAGTTGTATGAGCTCACAAACAATGATTCTAGGTTCTATGGAAGATGAGAGGGTTTTCAGTGCACTATCCTTTTTAAAGTCAAAAGTTTGAAACAGATTGATAGGAATCTAGAAAGATGTCTTAAGTTGTATGTATCAAGTTACTCAAAGTGAGTCTTTTCCTTGTGATAGAGCATTGATATTGTGGAATTCACTAGTAGAATGAAGAGGTGTAAGTAATATTATTTCTGAACTAGGGGATCGAGACACATCCAAAAATCATGCTACAGTTGATTTCTAAGACATAAATGAAAGTGTTGCTCAAGGACTATTCAAATTCACATAGATTTCATTTCTTCAATACATTATTGAGACTACTTATGTACTTCATTCAATGATTACAACTTTCAATAAATGTAATATTATATTTGTCATTATTAATGATTACATTACCAATGAAAAGGATTTGGAAGGATATATATTCTATGCGCATTTCTAAGTGAAGATTTGAGTGAGTATATTAAGTTGTATGAGCTCTTTCAAACAATGATTCTGGGTTCTATGGAAGATGAGAGGGTTTTCAGTGCACTATCCTTTTTAAAGTCAAAATTTTGAAACAGATTGGATAGGAATCTAGAAAGATGTCTCAGATTGTATGTATCAAGTTACTCAGTGGAGTCTTTTCCTTATGATAGAGCACTAATATTGTGGAATTCACTAGTAGACAGAAGAGGAGTAAGTAATATTTTCCTGAACCAGGGGATCGAGACACATCCAAAAATCATGTTCTTTTCTTGATTTCAAGACACAAATGAAAGTTTTGCTCCAGGACTATTCAAATTCACATAGATTTCATTTCTTTAATACATTATTGAGACTACTTATGTACTTCATTCAATGATTACAACTTTTAAATAAATGCAATATTATATTTGTCATTATTTGATCCTTCAACATTGCAACAATGATATTATTTGTTTCAATTATTCCATTTATTTTTTTATGTTTGGTTTTCAAATTCAGACTGAAATAAGAACACATTCATCTTTTATATCCTATTAATTTATTTATTTTACATCTGCAAGAATTAAGAAATGTAATGAAACAAAATAGTGTAAATTTAAGCAACATTTACGTAAAAAATAGAAAAGAAACATAGTTTGTATTAATATATATTAACATTATACAATTCTAACTTCCAAAGTTCATATGAAATTGGTTTCTCATGTGGCGGATTAATTTATGAAAAATTACAAATTCATAAAGTATTGTCACCAATACAATTCAAAAAGGGGTTGTTATAACATCTCAAAGCTTTCGGAAAATTTATGTCATATAAGTACACATTACAAGGTCATCCTCTTTTCTACCTATGATTCAAAATCATAGTTTTCCTTACATCTAGCTCACAGAATAACAACTAAAAAGGGCTGGCCACTATCTTTTAATTCCTACGCCAGTGTCAAAATTGTGACAACACACCAGTCACATGCTGAACTTAACTAACTTATCAAATTTTATGATGCGGTGAATTTTTCTTTTTTCCTGCGTAAGAGATGGAGGAATAAATCCCGATGCCTAAAGATATCCTGCTACAATGTTGATATTTTCCAGTATATTCAGATCCTCCCTCGCTACATCTCCTGCAGACAAAATTGTTGCATTTGCATCTATCTTTTCCTTCAAATAGAAGATTCCTGATCCATATTATACTACTTTACTATCCTTCTCAATGTATTATTTTGTTTATTAATAACAATGAGTTTTTCCTTCAACTGTATAAAAGAATTCAGATTTTGTGGGCATTCTTCAAATGTGTTTCAAAAATAGCTGCTTCTTTCTTTAAATTTTCATATTTTCCTATAAAATAGAAATATTAAATTTTTAGTCTATCAAATAATATGAAAAAGATATCATGTTAAAGCTATAATATCGATAATTTTTAGTTTTTCATGTAAAATTAAATGCCCACTCACAACTTTCTCTTTTTGCATTTACAATTAAAACATTAGTCTTGTCTTTAGACCATTTGTTATAGTAAGCTTGTGCTTCAAAGATTGAGATTTTCTAACCTGTTTAGAATTATGTCTACAATTTCATAATTATAATCATTACTATATGAAATTATGCTTGATTGAGCTTTGTTTAGAAAAACATCATGCCATGCTAGTTGGCTCTCTCAAGAAGTGAACAATAAATGCCTTTGAGCATGATTATGGTATCTAGTATTTATTTCTTTTATCAAAAAAATTTCTCTCCTTTCCCAAGACCGCACCAAATCCACATCAGACATTACAACCTCTTGAATTGTTTCCCCCATGCTATCTGATATCATATTTTCTAATATAAAGTGTTTTTTTTCATCATCTGTTTGTGGAGCAGCCCTTGGGGGAGGAGGAGAGTCACTACCCTGTATTCCATGCACATTTTGTTGTTGAGGCGGAGTAGATTGAATCATGTTGTGGGTGTCAAAATAGTTACTCTTGGTTGCATCCCCACTATCGAAGCCTAAATACTCCTCATCAAGGGTGATGTTGTTGAAAATTTGTGTGGTTGTTACACTTAAAACCCCACCTAGTGACAGCCCAAGAAATTTGGTTGTAGTAGGATGAACTGTTCCTGCTGACTCTGCAGGAAACCTAATATTCTTTCCTGAAGTCCTCCTTTGTGTTTGTACTTGATGTGTTGGAGGAATTGGTGGCCTCCTTGCAAGTGGAAAATGACCTGAAGCCATATTACTTGCATGAAGCAAACAACAAATTTTTAGAATATAATGGTTGGTCTTTGTAAATGTTAAAAAATTGTAAGGAAACAAAACATGAAAATCAAACTACCGTATAATATACCTCACATAGATGGAGAAAATCATGATATTTTGATCTCCAGACCTAGAATGAGTTTGATCTTCATCATCCATCTCAGTAGTTTCTGAATACAATACATGTAGAAAAGATCAATAGAAATATTAGAATACATAATCTATAGTAATTGTTTGAATTTGTAATTTATATATAAAGATAACTTCATTATTCATACATGTAGTTAAATGTGATGGTAAACGTGTTGTGCATATCAACCCCTAGGTCACTTTTGATGAGGTCTTACTGGTGTTGATTCTACTGAATCCATGTCAGAATCAACAGAGACCTCTGAGGGGATTTACCTCTAGAAATTGCCTCCTTATGAGATGTTGCAGCTATAATTTTTCTCTGCAAAATAAAATCATACAATTATTATTTTATTTTAAATATTCAAATTGAAATCGTTATAACAAGTAAACAGTAAAAGTAACTTTTACCTGTTGTTCTTCAAGACTAAGACCAATCATCTTATCATTGATTGTAGTAGGAATTATATGTTGCATCAATTCATAGTACACTTCATTATAGAAAGCAAGAATAAAATTGCAACAAGAAAATACAATCCTCGATTTATCAGTTTGATTGGCTTTGTGGGCATGGGAGATATCTGATTTTATTCTGTTGGACAAATAACTGCACCAATCGAATTGTTGACTTGCTAGTGTCCGTAATAAATACTAAACTACCCAATAGGGAATGTCTGCATATTCCTTGTAATACAATCTTGGCCTAAAAAAGTGAAGCAACTGCAATAAAGAATTTATTTGTAATACCTTGTAGAAGAAGGCCTCTTGATGATTGATTAAGAGGAGCTGCAATTACAGAAAGGAAATGTTAGATCCTTTGTGTGGTCGAGTAATGTTAAAAAAATCATTTGAAAATAATAAACTTACCATCAACTTGTACATTGTAATGAGACTCCAAAATTTTTTTGTCTTCATCTATAAGGACTGCCTTTGTAGTAACAGGTGGCTTATTTTCGAAAGGTAAACCTATTAGCCAATGCACATCCTCGGGTTCATAGAAAAAGAAATTTGATGATGTTTCGGATGCACGGAAAGAATGAAAAAATTTCCATCTTTGTCATTGTAAGAGGTGAGTAGGTAATCAAGGATAGATGTATCAGTTTCGAATTGGGGAATGTTCACAAGCTCGGAAAATTCTGATTTTTCCAGCCAATCCTTTGGAGCATCGTTTAGTTTTAGTAGAGATAAAATCTGTGGGCACATGAGGTTTTTGTATTGAAATTTGGGTGTAGGAATAGATGTGGTACTGCCATTGCTGAAATTAGGGAGAAGTGAAATTTGGGTGTAAAATTAGAGAGCTCAAAGCACTGGAAATTTATGGATAAAAGTGTAAAAATGAACCTTGAAATGGTATTTATAGAGCCCAGGGGTATCATTAATGAGCATTAAATACATTGGTAACAACGCCCAACCCACTCTGTCCAAACCCTCATTCACCCAACCTACCCATCCAACCCACCCGTCCAAACCTTAGCCGACCAACCCTCACTCGTCCAACCCACCCGACCAACCATTTCCCGTCTATCCCTTCTCGTCCAACCCCCATCCAACTCATATCTATCCAATCCACCCGTCCATACCACTTCCCATCAAACACTCATGCATCCAACCCCACACGTCCAAACAACCTATCTAACCCATTCCTTTCCAACCCCCACTCACCTAACCCACTCGTCCAACCCCCTGTCTAACCCCACCCATTTAACCCCACACGTCCAACCCACCCGTCCAACCCAATTGTCTAACCCACCCATCCAACATCCAACCTACTCGGTCCAAAAATGTGAAAAAACGAGGGACCAATGCTCGTGAAATTACCTTCGCCACGAAACATCTTTTTCGGAAATTCACCAACGATTCAAAATTCGTTTTATGAGATTTTCCGACGATTCGAAAGTAATTTTTCAGAGGGGTCTTCTTAAAATGAACCCTAGTGGCAATAACAAAGAATGAGACTATATTAGTGATAAAACCAACAATGATGGGTAGTGTAATACATTGATATCAAGGATTAGTATAAAATGACATATTCTATGTAGAAATGATGAAATATTGAAGTAGAGTGATATTGTATACATTATATTTGTTGTATGGATGAACAAAAAACCGCATATAGGTACTTGATTAATAGATATATGGATAAATAGAGTATTAAAGACAAACATGCCATCTATATAAGAGTCATCAATAGTGTTGAGTGTTGTATAAGGTGATGTATGAGTTATAGTGCTAATAATTACATCCAAGGGGTGATCATAAGTGGATGTTGGTATTAGTGCATGATAAATATCATGTACGTTTGATGTAGATTTTTCATTGTTATGATTAAGAAGTGGATCATTGATTATTTTAAGTTTGGCATTGTCATTAGTTAGCTTACAATATTTTATGGTCTCATCCCATTTGATGGCACATGAATCTATGATATATTGAATGATATGGTGAAGAAGACACATATTGGTAAAGTGACCTATACGTTGATGATAGTTAAAGTAAACATTGGCATTGAAATTTTTATTTTGAGGATTTCTTGTATCAACCTCAAATTATGGAGGGAGAGATACAAGATTACAGCCAAATAATTTTTCAATATAATGTGTGGGCACAAGGTGAGTTGGTAAATTGGTAGTGGGTGGGTGATTAAACTAAAATGTAATATTATAGTGTAATATAATGCTATATAAAGTAGAAAATAACAACTAAATAAATGAAATGAAATGACCCAAGAAACTAAGTAAATAGAAATGTGAAACCCTAATGTGCAAGAGAGGGTTAAGGAGTCCTTAGTTGATTCAATGAAGGTGTGGGACTCGTGCCGAATCGTGATCCAAGTAAACATGAGTAGGAAACGATCACACGAAGCTCAAGAAAGTACATATCTGATCTCTCTGACTAGACCGGGATGCCCGGAATGGCACATGGGCACTCATGGGTGCACTGGTATGAGATATGGGTGCCTTGTTCTACAAGTCAAAACCTCCTATGAGGTGTCACTAGGTATTCTCCTGTGTTCCCCTTTAGTCATGTGTATGTCACCGATCTCATCGATGGATGTCACCAGTAAGACTGTAATAAAGAATCACCCGCAAAACCCCTAGGATAAAGCATCAAAACCCTAATAAAGAAAAATGCATATAAAGGGATAAAATTGTCCTTATTGGCCGCAATGGTGGATTACTAATCGAGAGGTGCACTACATATCGACCCAATGTAGTTCTAGGTGTGTGTGTGTACAAATTGTGCTCGAGGTTACTTTTATGCTAGTCATACTTTGTGAAGTAGCGAACAAATAACTAGATGTAGATTATAGTAAATGTGTGCATGGAAACAATAGAATCCCCTACTATGAAGTGTGATGCACATGAACCAGCCTTGTGTGCCTTGTGATGGAGATATATGGATGTAAATGTAGCTTTAGGTGCCTTTAATGGATGTAAATATAGATGGTGATAATATATGCTTAGTGCTTGGTCCCTCATTATGGTCACATAACTTTATAATCATATGAGTCTTTTGTTCTAATTTCGTAATTAACCTCTAAAATGTTGACCACCAAAAATATAGATAGACCAAATAGCTAGAAAGTTCCCAAAATGTGAGAGCAAAGTGCAAAGAGGATCATAGCGCCTAGAAGAGACCAGGGCACTTGGGGCACCCCATTCCTAGCTAGGCACCCAAAGTCTAAAATAGGGAAATGCAAAATGAAAATACAAATTGGGAAAGTGTAGGTGTAATATTGAAAATACGACAATAAATAATGTAAAAAATGGCCAAAGACATGGGTTAATTATTACTCTCTTCACTCAAGAACCATATGAATAGTAGTATGAGACCGAGACTAAATAATGACTCCAAGTGCATGATTTAGTGACTACATTTTCCCCCACTTTATGTTGGTGAGTAGAAATATCGGTAACATAAAGTAGATAGAGATTAATACCGATAATCCTTATAGAGTGATGTAACAAACATGCCTAAGGACCAAAAAAAAGTGTGGAATGAAAAAATATGGAGCATAGAGACTAAAGATGCAAAAGTGTAAAAGGTGATGAAAGTGAACCTAGGGAGAAAGTGCGTGTGTAGATGTCAATGTGTGTAGTGTACCTACATGGTTAGTATCGTGTGTGTGATGTACTCACCATGTGTGTGTTGTGTTGATTGATTTCTTCCCATACATATAGACTTGTAAAAGAGAAGATGATCAAGTAGTCAAATACACATGTATATGTGTAAAAAAACATGTATATAGTAAAGAAACATGTAAAAATAGTATAAAAATGACAATGAAAAAGGAACATGTGCACCTAATACTTCATGAGAAAAAGGGTGAAAAAATGATATCCTGTAAATTTTGGTGAAGTGCAAGTTTTTTGGGTGATCTCATGCCAATGTGGCCAAAGAAGTGTAGGGAGAAAGTTGTATTATTCTCCAGCCTGTAGTTGCTTCCTTGAGCTTGGTGAAGAGATATCTCAGATTACCTATTTTATTTGGAGATACAATGCCATTGGCCAAAGTAGTATAGGGAGGAAAGTCCACTACATCATCCAACTTGTAATTGCTCCCAAAATTCTAAGGACAATATTCCTTGTAAAACCTATTGTGTATGGGGCTCGTAGACTAGTCTAAACCCACTCGTTGTACTACTTCATGAATGAAAACGGTAGACCGAACTATAGATTAAAATGTGGACTGGTACCATGTGTAAACCCCAAATGATTCCCCCTCTTTTGGGGTGCATGTGACATCATAGATAGGAGAATGGAGCCCAAAAAGAGAACCGACCATGGATACTAAAACTCGCCTATATGGAGAAAGTAATCGCTTAGTAAAGACCAAGGCACATGAAGACAATCGGCTAGAAAACAAGTGTTAGTACGAACATGCATGCATGTAGAAATAATGTGTAAGTTAGCACACAAGCACATAATGTAAACACCCAAGAAAATAATGTAGGCCACACAAAGTGGGTTATAAACATGGGACACCACTCACGGTGTCACAAGACACTCAAGGCCATCATATCCATAAGAGAACAAGTGTGTACACAACACGAGGTAAAATACCACAAATAATAACAAGAAATAACAAAAAAAAAACAAGTATGAAATCAAATATCCTTGCATAACAAATTTTGCACATGAAACACCCATTAGCTTGTTAAAAAAAGAAAGTATGCCAAAGAATGTATAACCTTATAATGGAAAGTGCTAAGTACAAAATGAAATAATAACACATGTAGTGTATGAATGTGGATGCTCCTAGTAAGTAGTGTATCTAGCATCGGTGTTGCGTGTAGAAGCTCTATATACAAATCACAAAATCACACATTTTTATCACATTTATATCACCAAGCATGTTGTTTTATATAGAGATCTCACATAATAAATGATTCACTAATGACCTATCTCGCTAGTCATGTCATCATCGCTAGTTGGTCGCCTACGCCATTTTTCTTGCATTATCGTCGCTTATTTACAAAATTCTGTTGTCTCCTAGAGAGTTTTAGGTGTCGTTATTTGGTCATTTGTCGCCTCTCTAGTCTTTGACTAGTGCCCCTAGGGTAGATCTTGGGGCACCCATGGGTAACCCGGTCCTTAATTTTAAGAACCTTGGTATCGAGAACACTTGCATATAATTTAGAGTTTTGAGGTTGTACTTTATATTTCTCCATTGTTAAAACTATAATATTAAGTGCATCATAATATTTAGTTTATAGTTAAATAATATAGAATAGTTATATTCTTATTATTTAAATATAAACTTTATATTAGGTTAGATTAGTTATTAAGTAACTAATTATTAATTAAAATTAGGTGTGCCCCGTCACTTAATAGACATAACCCTTCGAGTTATTTAAATATGACTATAGGTCATATTCATATATCACGTGAATCTTTATTGATCATGGGTAAATATAGGGAGTAGGAGGGAGGAGTTACTGGACTGGGATGTAAATGTTTCTCATTATAGTGGATTATTCTTCGTGGGTTTTTACCCATTTACGGGTTTTCCATGTTAAAATATGTGTCACTGTGTTCCTTCCTTTATTTTGTTTATTTATTTCATTCATAGTAATGTTGGTTATAATGTTTAATTAATATTCAATGTTATTACAATTTTATATCTCACTGTGGAAACTTAAAGTGAAGTTGATAAATTAAGTTTGATCCTAATACATCATAACGTTATAACTTTTAGAAAGGTAGTTAAAATATTTGAAATATTTTTTAATCCCCCTTTCCATAGTTACAATGTATGAATGTGAAATACAAGTAAGGTTGGAATGTTTTTTGGCGAAATATTTAATATATTTCTATAGTTTTTAAAAAGTGTGTAGATTAATTTGAGATGCTAAAAAAGAGGGTAAAAATTCAAGTGAAAAATTCACAAAGAGACAATAGTCCATGAAAATAGAGATTTCAATTTATTAAATAATTTGAAAACTATATTTTTTTAAATAAAGAAAATATATAATATAAAATAAGATTTATATAATAATTTATATAAACATCATATTAAAATTGATATAATTTAGAAAAACAAAATATATTATAAAACTTCCTAAAAAAATTTTGTAGTTTAAATGCCTAAAACTATATAATGCAACCATTTTATAAAATTGAATAGGGTATATATATTATCTGTGGCGCTGAGGGAGGGGCATTCCTTATAATCTTTTAGTTAATAGTCTAAAAACACTATATTCTCAAATATATATAGTTTAACATATTATTCAATTTAAACTATATTTCGTAAGGGGGTGGCCCCTTTCTACCCCCTTCCTTATAGTATAAAGGCTAAGGTTTAATTATTTTTAAAAATATCTCAGCCTAGTTTTTAAAACATTAAACATGCCTTGCAAATGTTTAAAAAGGGTCATTAATTAAATGCATGTTTAATGAACCTATCAAGAGTAAAAAAATATGCCTCAAGTAATTAGCAAATAAAAAGCTACCCGTTAAGAAATAAAAGGACCACATTAATATGTTTATTACTCCACGCAGAGTTTGGTGGGCAGCATGTCCAAAACACAATATGCTTAAATTTCTCTCCCAGACCAATTTCCATGCACATGTTTTAAATGAATGGGGACACGTTACCATCTTCCTTGTAATATATGTTGGTGACAATATGTGACTTGACATGATGGCTAATTTCTTAGTGCATACTGAGTTGGAAATGTAAGTCGCAAAGTTGGTGTCCCCAACCAAGGAGCTTAGTCTCTAACATTTTTTTAAATTACATTTTTTTTTTTTAAAGAAAATTAAATTATTTTATATACTTAAATAATAAGTAAAATTATTTTAATATTTAATGATATCCTATTTTTAGGAAACTTAAATAAGAAGTAATTATGTATATTTTGATGAAAAATAGATCACTTTAGCTTGTAAACTTTAAAAAAAAAAATTTACAATTAATTTGAATATGTTAAAAATTTATAGTCAAATTAATATATGTTATGTAAGTAGATTTTGATAGGTCTATTTCAGCATGAAGAGGTCAATTTCAGCATTAAAAAGGGAAAAAAACATCAAAATACGAAAAGACCCACAATTTCACCTAGAAGTCGATGTGGGGATTGTTTCTTTCTGCAATGTTTTTCCTCCATAAATTATGATTTATTATTGAAAAAAAAGTTGATCATACACATTGTTGTAATAATCATGGTTTTTTATCACAAAAGTTGTTTTTTTGTCAATTTCAAGAAGAGTAAAAGAATTGTGCTTGGCGGCCGAGAGGCACTACCCATCGACCTCACCCTATATCGCAACAGGAGCGCACTAGAGGTGTTGCCCCCTGCACTCTGTGAGGGGCGCCGCCTTGACTCGCTGGGGCTTCCGCCCCCATACCCCCACTCTTGTTCCTCTCGTACATTACCTTATGTGAGAAAAACCTCACCTTTGTATATGCAGTTATTATTCTTGTATGATTTGATTATTTGTTCAGATATGTTATCTATCAAGTCTTATCTCTTTTGAAAGGCTTAGAATAAGATAATGAAGATATATATGTTTTTGATAAAACATTTCTAAAATTTCTTAGTATGTGATTACTAAAATATTATTATATGCATATCAAATGACACTTGGGGATGCCCTTGCATTTGTATTAGAGATGTCTAATATTGATTACATCTAATACATATTTTACAAGAATATTAATGTGTTTAAATTTTTTAACATATTTTAAACATCGTTAGTTGTTAAGCATAATGTTAGACTAGTTATTATACAACTAATGTTTAAATTTTTTAGTTGGTTAAAAGTGAAATAAAAAATGATTTATATTATGCTTATTATGATGTCTATATGGATATTGTGACTCTAACCATGCTGATGTTATGTTAGATATAATATATGTTGGATATGTGTTTGATTTTTTGGTGCGGAACCATTATTTGGAATAAAAAAGCAACCAACCTGTCTTCATTTGTTATACTAAGGTAGAAAGTACAATGGAAGTAGAAAAGAAGCCATGTGGTTTAAGCAATGTATTAGAAGAGATACATATGGAAGTTGAAGGAAGTAATCTCTCTTCTATGTAGTGGTTAGAGTTGTATTAATCTTGCTATAGAATCTAGTATAACATCATAAAATGAAGCATATTGAAGTTTATATGTGTTTTATGAGAGAAGGTTCTTGATACAAATCTCCAATAATGTTTGTCTAAAGATCAAGATTACAGCTATGTTTATGGAGCCATTGTGTGCTATAAAATACTGCAACTATGTGCAATGCTTGGCCTTTTAGAGTTGCCATTAAGGGGAGTGTGCATACAATGTCACCTCCTAATGGTCGCATCATGTTACTTAGTTCCTATATACTTATACTCTAGTTAAAAGCATTGAAAAGATCTTGTATGATCTAAAGTAAATTGATAAAGTTTACGAAATGTATAGTCCATTGTGCATATATTTGTAAAGGATGTCCTTGTGTTATAAAAGGCTCCTAGAGGTGCGGTAAAAGAATATTTCCATAAAAACAATGAGATTTAGTCTCACAAATCATGCTTAACCTAAATCATATTTCTTATTTATGGATTGGTTAAAGAGGCTTCTGGAAGCATTCTTGAAATACCGGATTCTCTACTCAAATGCACTATGGATAACCTAAACCAAGCCTTGGTGGGGAAACTAGTGGGTGGAAGACCCAATATTGATGTTGTTAGAAGATGGGCCAAACTAAAATGGATTCCAAAAGGGCATCTGGAGGTAAGTGCTCTCACTAATGGTTTTTTCCTCTTTAAATTCATTAGCCATGAAGATATGCAAAAGGTCTTGGAAGAAGGTCCTTGGTTTTAGGGAAAATCTGGCTAGTATATGAGGAAATGGGAACCAACCTTTAACTCGAAAAGGAAAATCTGAATCAGTTTCCAGTTTGGATACGCCTTCCAAACCTACCTTTGGAATTCTGGCATGAAGATATTGTAAAAGGTATAGAAAACTCTCTGGGCTCTTTGGTTATAATAGATAATGCCACAAGGAATATGACAAGACTTATCTATGCTAGATTTTGCATCTATACAATAGCTGATAAGGAGATCCCTAGCAGTATTAAGCTAAAATCCAGACTAGGGATATGGGAGAAAAAGATTGAAATGGAAAGTACTCTAAAAAATGCACCAAATGTAATGGGTGGGGTCACACAAGCCAAAATTGTAAGTTCAAAGTTTCAAAAGTATATTGTTGTGCCAGGGAATGAAGGAAAAGGGAGAAAGGAAAAGGTATAATGCAAAGTGCAGATGATCATAGGAAAGATTTTTCAAAAATATCTTGAAGGTCTTACCCCTTGCAAATTCAAGAGAAGAATGGGACCGAAATCCCTCCATTAAAAGATGCTCTGAAAAGGATGAGGAAGGTTTTACCCTGGTGGTCAATAGAAGAAAATCCAAAAATCAGGCTTGGTCGGATTCAAAGGTAAAGGAAAAAGTGAATGATCTTGTAAAAGATCCCACAAAAGGTAGAAAGATGGAATTATTTCCATTAAAAGGTGAAGAAAGTAAACTAAAGGAACATGTAAGTATAGAGAAAATTCCACAGATGGACTTAATGTTGGTTGATAGTGTTCTGGAGGAAACAATGGAGAAACAGAGTAAAGTTGAGAGTATCCAGATGTCGGAGGAAAGTTTGGACACTTTTGTGAAAGAAGGGATGACAGTTGGAAATCTGTTTAACCTCCCCATGACTGAATTAATGGATGCTCAACTATCCCCAAATAAGGAGATGGAAGGAAAGAAAGAAATGTTAACGCCTAGAAATAAAAGGATCACTAAGGAAACAACTCCTTCAGAAAAAGAAAAGCAAACAAATGTTAAAAAGGGTGAATCCTCTAAGATTTCCACTCCTAATCAGGAGTGTTTGAACCCTATAAATGTGGAGCTTTCCAACAACAAACAAGGTAGACCAAGAAAATTTGAATCCAGGAAAAAAACTACTCAGAAGGATATAGACTCAGGGAAACAACTATGTTTAGACCAGAAGGTTTTTAAAAAGAACAAACCCAATCTTAGGAAATGAATTGCATCTCATGGAATGGATGAGGGCTCAATAGCCCTATGAAATGGAGGATTCTTAAAGATATGATTGAAGGACATAAAATTGATGTTTTAGTTATGCAAGAAACTAAAATGAAAGAAGACATTTTCTTAAACTCTTGCAAGTCCTTTTGGATAAATTCCAAAGCTTTTGTTGTTAGTTCGAAAGGGGCATCGGGAGGACTAGCTGTGGTTTGGAATCCTACCCACTTTGAAGGGAATTTTTTGGTGAAAAGAGATCATCATATGGTTGTGATGATAAAAATCTTGAAAATAGAAAAATATGGGTCTTATCTAATATATATGCCCCTACCCTTCATAAAGAGAGGAAAAATCTTTGGCTTCATCTTCTTTCATTTAATTTCTCTATCAAGGGATCTGAATGGATAGTGATGGGGGATTTCAACACCCCTCTATCTCCGGGGAAAAAAAGGAGGATCCAAGGAGTTCACTATTGGCATGGAGGATTTTAATGAATTTATTTCTGCCTCTCAACTTCATGATATTGACCTTAAAGGTAGTAGTTTTACATGGTCTAATAGAAGAGCTGGTGCTCATCATATTTAGGTAAGATTGGATAGAGTCTTAGTCTCGGAAGAGTGGTTATCCTAGGACATCTCTCTTTTCTCTCTTCCCGCATTGGGTCTGATCATACGCCTATCCTTCTACAAATCAAGAACCCTACAAGGAAAAGAACCCCCTTCCATTTTGAGAAGATGTGGCTTCATAATGAGGAACTGAAAGATCTCCTAACTGATTGGTGGAAACTTAAGGTTAAGGGATCTGCGATGTATAGATTAACCAAGAAACTTTAGAATGTCAAAAATCATCTTAAAGATTGGAATAAGAAGAGTTTTGGTAATATTTTCCAAAAGAAAATGGAAACTAGAACTGAATTACAAACCTCCAAAGACATATTGAAAGTAGGGATCTTGAAAGGGATCTCGAAGAAAAGGAAAGATCTCTATTGGCAGAGTACCATAATATTATGAGAAAAGAGGAAATATTCTAGAGACAGAAATCTCATATTACTTGGCTCAAGGAAGGGGACAAAAATACTAGGTTCTTCCATTTGTCTACTCTAAAATGTAGAAGTTTTAATAGAATTAGCAGAATCAGAAAAGAAGATGGTTATCTTGTGGAAGAGAAAGAAGAAATAAATAAAGAGGCTATTTCTTTCTTTCAAAAGCTACTAACTAATCAAGGTACCCCAAATTTGGCCAAAGAGCAAGATTTTCTAAGTTGCATTCCTTCCTTAGTCTCTGAGGAGGATAATCAGATGCTCTCTTCGATCCCATCAATGGAGGAAGTGGAATTCATGGTGAAACATCTTAACCTAGATAAGGCACTGTCCGATGGTTTTCAAGCCTTTTTCTTTCAGCACTTCTGGGACATTTTAAAAAAAGATGTGTACAATGTTGTGAAAGAATTCTTCATCTAGAAAAATATGCTAAAGGATATGAATTGTACCTTCCTGACTTTGGTTCCAAATGTGGTAATGCCATGGAATTTAAAGACTTTAGACCTATAAGTCTTTGCAACACCACTTATAAAATTTGTACTAAAATCTTGGCCCTCCATTTGCAAGTGATTCTCCCCTCTATCATATCTGATCAACAAGGGGGATTTGTTATTGGACGCCAAATTCAAGATGGGATCATCACAATAAAAGAGACTATTCATTCAACTAAACTCAGTAAGAAGGCTAAACTTTGTTTTTTAAATTGGACATGGCTAAAGCCTATGATAGGGTCTCGTGGAGTTTTCTTGATAAAATCCTTGATAGGTTTGGCTTTGATTTTTCCTTCAAAGCTTGGTTAAGGCTTGTATTTCCAGTGCCTGGTTTTCCATTCTCATTAATGGGACCCCTTTTGGTTTTTTCCCTAGCTCTCAAGGTTTAAGGCAAGGGGATCCTCTCTCCCCTTTCCTTTTCATTATCATGGTTGAAGCTCTAAGAAGAAGATTGAATGTTGAGACTGAGAAAGGTTACATCAAAGGGATTTCTCCAACGAAGGATTTGGACAATGTGTCTCACCAACATTTTGTGGATGACACTTTCCTTGTGGGAGAAGCTACTATTCTAGAAGCTAAGAAGCTTAAACACCTTCTAGATGACTACATGGAAGTTTCTAGCTAGATGGTGAACTATAGAAAAATCTCTCTTTTCTTCATTCATACCTTGGAGAGCCATTGTAAGAAGATTGCTGAAATTATGGATTGTTCCTATAAGTCCTTCCCTACTATCTATCTAGGAATCCCTCTTGGGGATAAGAGACCCTCTAGTTCGAGTGGAACTTCCTGATTGAAAGGTTTGATAAAAAAATTGTAGGGTGGAAAGCTAATTTGTTATCTCAGGCTGGAAAAATTACTCTTCTTTCTAGCTCACTCTCAGAGTCTTCCGGTTTATGTCATGTCTCTTTACCAACTTCCTGGGAGCATAGGGGAAAAAATAGAAAAGATCCAAAAATGTTTCTTATGGAGTGGAACTGAAAGTAAGGAAAGAATCCCACTTGTGGCATGGAATAGAGTTTGTAAACCCAAAAAAATTGGGGTCTTGGTCTTAGAGACTGGACTAAAATGAATAAAGCCCTCTTAGCTAAAATTGGCTGGAGGTTAACAAAAGAAAATAATGTGTGGACTAGAATTCTTAAGAGAAAATATTGGATGGATGCAAATGACAAAAGATGGATTTTCAAACAGCTTCTTTCAATGGTTCAAGCATATGGAAAGCTATAAATTGGGCTAAAGAAATTGTTGCTAGGGGTAGTAGATGGAAAATAGGGAAAGGAAATGAGATATGTTTCTGAATGATAAATGGGCTGGGAATTTTACCCTAAAAGAAAAATTTCCCCAAATTACAAGGTTGATTGAGGAGAAGTATGGGGAAAAAATTATCAATTATATGGAAGATGAAGACAACTTTCAGACATGGAAAATTATAGAACTGGATAGTCAGAAGTCAAAGAACACTTGGTTGCTCTCAATGATTTTCTAAAAATTATGTGTCTTCTAACAACAAGGATCTAGATAGAATTGTGTGGGACAAAGAACAAAATGGTAATTTCTCAAATCTACCTACTCTATTCTTTGAGGGGGAAACTAGAGATGAAGACTTAATGGTTGGAAAAATATGGAACAAGAACATATCTCCTAAAGTCAATGTGTTCAATTGGCTTGTCATGTGATAAACAAGATTCTAACAGTGGATAACCTAAATAAAAGAGGATTCCAAATGGTCAATAGATGTGTTCTTTGTGAAAAGAACATGGAAACGGTGAACCATCTATTCTTAGAATGCCCTCTCGCTCTCCAGATGCTATCTTCTATTTTGGTTTTTGATTTTCAGTTCCTTGGGTAAACCCTAATGAAATCCAAGATGCATGGATTCAATGGAAATTCCCTTTCATCAGTCAAGGGCTTAAAAATATTTGGATAATGAGCCTAAGTCACCTATGGTGGGAAATATGGAAAGAAAGAAACAGGAGGATCTTCAAAAATAAAAAAATTCCTAATAGGTTGTTAATAAACAATTTCTTTCAGGATGTTAGAAATAATTTTTCTATCCTCAGAAAAAATAAGTTGAAGTTCTTGAATGCGAACAAAATATCATTAGGAATTGGAATTTAATTTATGACCCTCAACCTAAGAAGCCCAACCCTCGAGAGGGGGTTAAGTGGACTCCTCCTAGAGGTGGCTTTCTTAAACTCAACTTTGATGGAGCTGCTAAAGGGAATCCTGGGAAAGCAGGAGGAGGAGGTGTTTTTCATGATGATGAAGGGAAGTTTCTTCTTGCCTATTTTTTTAATCTAGGTATCCAATCAAACAATGTTGCAGAGGTTGCTTTGTTCTGGGGAGTGAAGTTAGGGAAGAGAAAGGTTTCAAGCATCTGGTTGTGGAAGGGGACTCTTTGTATATTATCTCTTGTGAAGGGAGTGTCTCAGGCCTCTATTTCTATAGTTGACTTCATCAATAAATCCAAGGGTAAATTATCCTCCTTCGAAACTATATCCTTTCAACATGTGTTTCGTGAAGGAAACAAACTAGCTGATATTTTGGCTAATATGGGGGTGGATGCTAAGGAATTAAAGGTGGTCGAGGATCTTAAAGAGATGGATGCTAATTTCATAGACACCTTGAAAAGGGAAAGAATCCCTAATAGCACACCTTTCAATGAGGATGTAATTATTCCTTTGGTTTGATGTCTCATGATTTCATGTATCTCAACATCATTCAAACATTTATTTCATATCTTCACAAAGGCAGGATAGATCTCTTCGTGTTGTGGAATCTCACCATCAAGTCTGGTATAGATGTTCACCCTCAGAAGAAAAAAGAAGAATAACATTAGTAGAATGGGAGGGGATTTAGTACGTACTGAACCAAGCAAGGTCCCATGATGTCAAAAGAGGCTGAGGTTTTTCTCAAAAAGGTGGGATTGTTACATTTCTTTAGCATTTTTGATGGGCATGATGAAAATTTGAGTGAAGCTGTGGTGAAAACTTGGAAGGAAGGCCACGTCTCAGGTTGGAAATTTCTCTTTCACCATTTCCCCCAAGCTTATTGCTAAAGTTTCTGGTCTATCCATGGAAGGAAGAAGCATTTTCAAACCTAAGTCGATTACAACCAGAGATTGACTGCTTCATGCAAGGTAAGGGTGTTCCCATCTCTCTCCATAATGGTTATGCTAGAGGTAATTTTCCCCATCCTTATGGGGAAATTTCTCAATTAATTATGGCCTATATTACTCTTGAAGGGCATTACAAAGTGATCTATGGGTACCACTTTCCCATGTTGAACCATGTTAGAAACAACAAGCCCTACAATTTCCCATATTTTTTTTTCTCCTCCTTGTCCAAATCTATATCTCAGGTTGAGAAAGGTACTTTCTCCTTTCCATTACATCAAGGTCTCATTAAAGCTATGCTCAGGTTGGGAACTCCCCTCATTGGCAAAAATGAAAAATTGGGGGCCTCTACGATTGCTAAAGAATGATTCTTCATAAAGGAATTCTAAAAGCCTGATGTCAAGGAGGTTATTGGTAGTGAGGTTTTCCTACTAGGCCCATGGAAAAAAGAACTAGATCCCACCAAGAAAATGTCAGCCTCAAGAAGCAAGGGAGGAGAAGGTTTCGGCTTTGGCTGAGAAGGTGGAAGTTATTTTGGAGTCGGAAGAAGAGAATCAGAAGGTAATCATTCTTCTCTCCCAAGTGAAAGTCAGGAGGAAGAGGATTTGGAAGGGGATCATAGTGAGGAGATGGAAAGTGGGAAAGCTCCTGAAGCATCTGAGGGAAAGAGATCAAAGAACTCAGGAGGAGGCTATAGAAAGCTTGCATGCTCTCAAAACTACCCAAAATAAACTCTTTAATGCTCAAGACTGTGTGGTCAAATCCAATGTTTTTATGAGGGAATTTGAGAATTACAGGTTAGACACTTGACATTAATAGACATAAGATCAATATGGTGTCTATGGACTTGAGGGAATTGAATGAAAAAGTGGAGAAGTTGTCTTCTATTGTTCTGAGTGAACAATTAAAAAATGCTAATGAAAGAAGCCTAGCTATGGAAAATGAAATGTTGAAGATGAAGGAAATAATTCTTCAGATAAGAGATGTTCACATTCTCAATGTTAAAATTACCATTCATCACCTTAAACTCCTTGCTGAGATGATCCATTCTATGGAATTAGCTAAGGAGAAAGAAAAATAAGGATGGCCCCAAAGTATAGATAGCTGAACCGAACTACAAGTTTTGGAAGTCTACTATAGCCAGCTTAGTCAAAGAATGGAATGGATGCATGAGTACTATGGGGGAACTGGTAAAAGAAGGATGAAGGGTCTGATCTCCTGGATTATGTTTTCTTCTTTCTTGTTAATACTTTGTTGCTTCATAAGTTTTATGTTGTTAGTTACTCGGACCCTTGTTGTTAGTTACTCTTCCATGGGTTATCTATGTAGTTTCTTTTTGATGTTTTGAATTATTTCTCTTGTGGTTTTGTATGGGCTTCAATGGGCCTTCATGTTTATCAAGTTGTAATCTTTTTACAGGGTAGGGTCCCCTCAACCCTCTTTTACCTCTAATAAAAAAATATATCATGTGAATCTTTATTGATCACAGGTAAAAACATGGAGTAGAAGGAGGGAGGAGTTATTGGACCCTCATTATAGTGGATTATTATTCGTGGTTTTTTACCCATTTATGGTTACCCATTTATATGCATATTTATTTTTAAGTATTTGATGCTTTGTATGGGGTTTTGTAGGTAGATCTTCATCATAGGTTTATATTGAGATAAGAAAAGTTACTATGATAATCACATGATAGAGATAAATACATTGGTAATAGTTAGTGAAACTTCAAGATTCAAGTCCTAAGATTTTTCATAGACCGTAGCTCCGTACTATAGACCACTTGCCCATAGGTGCCCTAGTATTCTTCTAGGTTCCCAAGATGGTCAAATCTTAAGTTGCCGTAATTTCTTAGGTCGCATCTTCATACTCGATTCATCCCCACATCATCTTATTTTATCTCGAATCATAACAAGGTAAGTCATTTTTAGGTTAGTACTTTATCCCTCCTATTCCAATTAAATATTAAATAAACTTATTTAGTATTTACATTCCATTTCATATCAGTTATTTCATTTTTGTTCCTAGTTTAGATTAACTCTAAAATCCACATTTTAGTTAATCATTTTGGTGAACCCGTACTTTAGAATATTTTTCCCTAGGATCCACTTCAAACCCTAATGGCTAAGGATAGTTCATATTCTTCATCCATCATGTCTCATTTCATTGTTAACCCTATCTATGATGAGGTTGTCATTGCTGAGCTCACAACTCTCTATGGTAATCCTACTCCTATTCCAGCTCATATCCAACAATAGATTCTAGATGGTCAGCAATATGTGCCTACTCATTTTGAATATTATCCCATTGGAATTAGTATTTTTGAGGATCCAATAGCCTTCACTCGTTGTACACCATGCTATACGGCTACTTGTGATCCTCCTTCTAATCTTTCTAAGGAAATTTTAGATGATTCTCTTATTGATTACATGCTTGGTATTGATCATCATTCACATGTACATGTTGATTCTTCTTCTCCTAGTCGACCACTTCTATAGTTCCTTCTCATGATTCTCCTACTTTTGATATTTCTTCTCATGATACATCTCATACTAGATTGCATACTCCTTCATATTATGTTGATCCTATTGATAATATCCTTAGCGACATTCTCATTTTTGAGTATTTATCTGATACTAATGAGGTGGTTGATAGCCATGGTTCTCCTTCTTTTCATACTTCCAAGTGTGAATATCTTATTCCATCATTTCCTTCTCCTGATATTTCATCTAGCACTATGCATGAGTCACCTCCATCTATCACTTCTTCTTCTCCTACTATTTCATCTCCTCTTATCACATCATCTACGCCTATTAGTTCATCTTCTCCTATAGAGGTGTCTCCATCAGTCACTTTACCTCCTAGGGATGTTTCTGATGCTACTCCTACCACTACTATGGATATTTCATCTATATCATCTACTATAGCTTCCTCGAACCTACTCCTATTGTGCCCTTAACATTAGACTCTCCCTTATCACCTCTTGATATTCCTATGATCACTCACAATGGAAAATTACAACCTCTTAATATTTTATTTCCATATTCCACCATTCCTTCACAGGATATCATCTCTCTAGTGTTTATTCTCTCACTTTAGAAAGTAAGGCTTATCAGTGCTTTTATTGACAACAATTCATTAAATGGTAACCCTATTCCTAAGAATATTAACAATTCTAAATTTTCTAAGGACATTTTCATGCCTACATTTAATTTCTTTGATGGTATTAGAGACCCTCATGCTCATATTCTACATTATTGCATGCTTATGAAATCTTATGATATATTATTGCTTAAGGCCTTTTGATACATTATCTTATTGATGAGGCATTACAATGGTACACTCATCTTCCATTTGGGTCTACTAGTACTTTCTATGACATGGAGGATGCTTTCCTCGATTAGTTTATCATCAAAAATGGCCCTAAAGTTACTTATTACTTATTACCCTCTACACTAGGGCTCATTTGAAATTATCAAGGAGTATATCTTATGGTTCAATGCTTGTATACATCAAATTTTTTTCCAACCTATTGATCAAGAAAATAATTCATTTTTTATCATGTTTTGATTCTCGCACTTAAGAAAAGATTATAGTATGATAAATTTGAGTCATTACTTCTCCCATGTTACAAATTTATTGAATTAGAAAAAGATATTCTCTCAAAACAAATCATAGATCCTCCACATCTCTACTATTGTTGGCTCGCCTCTAGTTATCCTTTAGTGGCATTGGTTTAGTGTCCTACATAGTCTCCACATTTTCCTCATAAGTAAGGTAAACAAGCTCAACCTACTCCACCACCACATCATACTTCTTATCCTCCTCCACAATAGGCCACTTATCCTTCCACCCCATCTAGGTCACATGAGCCATTAAATTTCTCTCATCATGCTTGACCACAGGATGTGCTACATGTTTTACTTCATGAGCATATAATTCACTTACCACCCAACCAACATCATCCACAACACATGCTATGGTGTCAAAGATGACCACTCTTATTGTAATTATCATCACATAAATGGCCATAGGGACAATGAATAGATTTCCCTTCATGATAGATTACAACAATTGAGGATAATCATGAAATCATCTCCTTTGGCTCTCAATCACGGGAGTGATCCATATATCCTCTACCTTGTGAAAGAGTTTATACTACATTTGAGTCATCTCCTCCATCTCGGTGCCTAGGCCATGCTATGCCCACCACCGTAGGTTTTTACTCATGCACACTCTCAACCATGTCCATACATCACTGCATCATCACATCCATAACATTAATTTCATCCATTAGATTTAATTCATCCATATCATTCATCGCATTCAAGCTATTCACCGCATCACAATGGATTCCATATCCCCCGCCTTCACGCATACCACCGCAGTCCATGCACCATTCAGTTTTGACACATATTTGCATGCTACTTCCATCCCACATGCTTCCATCACTTCACATCACCTTGGTATTTTGTAGGTGATTACAATCACATTATCCCTCGATGATGTACTTGTTTTCTTACGGTTCTTACATAAATGTTAAGGTTTTTGATTTAATAACTTTTCATCACGTGCTCTTTTGTTTATGTGGTGCATCAAATCACTTCCCAATGATGTAATTTTTCTTTCCTTGGTTCATTTGTACTATTGAGGGGTCTTAATTAAATGAACCCAATCATCCATACATTGGGGGCATCACTCATCCCCCAAATTATCGACTAACATATTTTGATTACACTACATTCTCTCAATGACATGAGTAATCACAACATGTTAGTTCGATAATCATACATCATCTCTTTTTACATTCATTCTAATAATTAAGCATTACAAAATACATTTTATAAACATTAAGAATATATAAAAATATCACATACATCCAAACATTAATCACCCAATCATACACATCAATACGCCATAAAATAAGTTCATCATATATAAATCCCATGTGTCCAAAAAATATATAGTGAATATAGTCATCACTAGGGGGAAACCCCTTACATCATATGTGCTCATGTATAATTAAATAAGATATAAATTGAAAAAATATCTACATAGCTTCAACATTAAATGCTAATTAAATAATGAACCATTAAGATAAGAGCTTAAAGGAAATGCTTCTTCAATGCATAAATGAAATTACATACTAAGCTATTTCCTACTCTCTATGATTGCTAACTTAAACTATGAACCTATGAAGAGCATAAGCAATCAAAGTGGATTGTTACCTGATATCAAATATTGAGAATGGAATCTCACCAAGAATGGCTACAAGGACATTTTGGATCTTCTCATAATACTCAATTTTGAGTGAAAGGATGTGTTGTCTACAAATCACTGCACCCCCAATGTCATGGGAATTAATCACAACATTCAGTGTGATTGGGACACATGGGATCACCTCTCAAGATGTGGTACTTGTGATTGAGGTGAACCTCCGAAGAAGGCCGACTTCCTCTTCCTAAACTAAACACAACACTACTTCTGATGTAAGAAATATGGATAACTAGACCTATACTAATATTTCATGGGATTAGGGAGAGAGAATGCAAGGAAATAAAATCTATGCTTGAAGTGGTGATACACCAAGAAAAGGGATGTTCAGCTTTCGGAAGGGTTAATGTGGGTAGGATGCTCACATCATTGTCAAACTTCACCTATTACAACTTGGAAAGGGTACAAAAATACCACAGACTAGAAGCACATGTTCCTTCATTAAACTTTAAACATACACAATAGAAAGATCAGATTTAAATTGATACACAGATAATTTATCCAGAGGATAATCACAAGCACATGTCAAGTATACACTTTAGTGACAATAATAATGCAACTCTTAATCAACATAAGGAAAATAGTTTCTCACAACTGATAAAAGGTAACCACACTATTCTTTTCACAATATCAAATAGATAATCTGAAATAAAGGTAAATTAATCAATAATGCCAAGGAATTGAACTCACAAGGCATAATATGACTAACCATTCAACATAATAAAAATTATATTTAAGTGCAAGGAAATTCTGAATATAATTAAAAGGTTTCAACAAATCTCTGAAAGCACTCTTCCAAGCTTGAAGAGAAACTTCACCAAAAATATCTAAAAATGTATATCAAATAATGGAAGCATTCCACTATTTATAAGTTCCTAGGTTGAGCCATTACAAGTAAGGAATTTAACTAAAAATAGTAATGTCATTAATAAAAGGGAACAGGCTCCCATAAAAATAGCAAATTTGTTGCAAAAAGTTGACCAAGTCAACCCTACAACTTTGACTGATTCTAGAGCTTGAACCTATCCTTTCATGGCCGCTCAGCTTTGGCCTGATTCATCTGCATCTCCTTTCTCTACAAGTTTCTATTTTCCTTCTTCCCATACAACCATTTGGTGTCTGTACTCGAAGAAGTGCTTGATAACACCCTGAGTTTCTTCATCTCTAGGTCCACACGCATAGTGATTCACTATGTCTCTGCTGTCTCGATCTCTTTCGTGATCCTGGCTAGAAACCTTCAAAGTTTATTTGTGAATTTCTTTAGTCTCCCTATGAAATTTTGACATAATACTAGTCGGTCAATTGAGTCACTATTGAAAGTATTTGTGATGTCATCATCCCGCTTCACTAAATCTTTGAAATTTTCCTTAATTTGGTCCTTAGGAATAACATCGATATTTTCATTGAAGAACTTGTACTTGGCATTATCAAAATACTCGAGATATCATTGATGGCATCCGTAATTTCCAATCACTTCTCCTCCAATTTCTTAATCATATCTTGTAATACTTGACACCAGAATTCCATAGCCTTTTGATATTTGAACAATTTAGAGACATAATCAATCACCTCTTCCTAAAGAAGCAAGTTATAATCTTCCTCTCTAATACCACTCCATGTTGCCAAAGTTAAATTTAAATTATTATTATCCTTAGAGAAGGATTCGTCCATCTTAGCAATGGTGATTTTTCAACCTCAAATCATTATAAATTTTGACAACTTCCTTGATCAAATGATTGGCTTCCCGCAGGGATTATTTACATCCATCCACTCACCGATCTCCCTTTCTAGCCTAGCTTTGAGCTCATGATAAGAAATATCATTGATTGTAGATGAAATTTTCATAATCGTAGTAGTTGAGATATTAGTGGATGGAGTGGGTCAAGTTACTCTATGTAGTAGTGCAATGAGCTACCCGACCTTGGCCTTGAGCTCATCATTAGTAGCCTTGTCTTTGCCATATTTCTCCAAAAGGGCCCCAAGAGTAGTGTGTACATCTTGATTGGCTCCTTCATGAGAAGCCTTCCCAATGAGAACTTTGATATTCAATATTCTCATTGTTATGATGGTTTCTTTAGTTTTCCCCTCAACAGGGTAGCCACTTCTATCATGTTGGTATCCGCATTTAATCTCCTTCACAACTTGAACAACATCATGAATTTGCACAAGACACTCAAGGATAAATAGGTGGTTTGTATGTCATTTGTAGCCAGGAGCACACCTATCTACTTGTTTGCATTCAATATTTGACGAGTGGATAGGACCTTTAAAAGGGTTTTGATCTAACCCTCACTGTTTTAGGTTGTGCCTATCAACCAAGGTAAGAGAACCTATATTGCAGCCCTTGTATGGTAAAGGAGATGGAGATATCCTTGTGTTTTGCATATGGTATGGAAGAGGCCTTGTGAAAACATGATCAAGCATCCATTATCCAAACTCAAAGGAGTTGTCACTACTAAATGATGGAAATGTTCTCAAAACAAAGCTAGGGCTGCTAAAGACATGATAAAACCTTGATATGCTTTGTGCATTTTTGTGAAAGGATTGAGTTATTTTGTGGACACACAATGCAAATGTAGGGGTAGTATAGGTAGGATGAGTTATTTTAAATGATATTCTATGGGAGATGTTAGGACAAGAGTAGCTAGGAATCACCAACTTCTTTAGGAAACTTTGCAAAATATTTGGAACACTTAAACAACAGAGATGTTCCAATGGGTTTGAAATACTCCTTCAAATAGGATGTGTTCCACAAATGGAGGCCCAAATCTGCACTATTCCACACAACCTTTGACAATCTGCCACAAAATCTTGAAGCAAAATACCAACAAAGCATCTAGTAATCCTTATTTGATCATGACCTAAGGTACACCCAAAGGTTTACAAACACCCTCAATGTTCAAGGAAGGTAAAATGAATTTAAATCTATTTATCCTCACTCAAATGAATGCTCTTCTGAATGAAAGATTGCAGATGCCATTAAACCCTCTACAAGAAATGAGACCATGTATGATCAATGAAGATCCCACACACAAGATTGCAACATGAGCAACAAACACAAACTGAAATCATTCTAAAATATAAGCATGTACAAATTTTTCCAAGAGATGAAACCAGATAGTCCAAAAATTGATCAAATATATCAATAGGGAATGTTATTTAGAACAATCTCAGAGCTTGTTGATGGATTTACAACTGAAACCAACTCAACATGATGAAATTTGATACAATGTGGAATTCAAAATGGCTCTTAGGTAGTTTTCCAAAAAGAATGGACTTCTTCCTGTTTTTCCTCGTGAAAATTTTAAGTATCTTCTCTCTTTTTTCTCCCAGGACCTTTACAAATGCTTGAAAAATACATTTTATACCTCATGCCAGCTTGGATCCTTGCATCCCAAGCAAAGAATATGCTCAAGGGATAAAATTTGTTACAAAACCCTTCATCATTTCATGAAAATGACATCAAACTACAAAACGTTTCGCATATTTCCAGGGATGCACAAAAATCTTAAAATATTGTATGATTTTAAATCCTTATCCATCCCAAAGTCATGTTTTTGGCATTCAGGCATGCTAGCATGCTCAAGCAATTAGTTTTCACCTTTTACCTTTTCAATTTTTACCTCTGCAACCTTTTATTTTCACCTTTCACATTTTTTCAAGAGGTTAGGGAAATTTTTTTCAAAAACATCATAGGCCATCAAATTAGCTCCTAAAAATGGTGCCATTACACTCAAAAGGCTGAGGGGATGTGAAATCATATAAAATTTCATGTAATTTGATGAAGAAACGATGAATCCAAGCTTCCTGGAGCTCCAATGGCGGTAAGAAATGAAAATGCACAACAACCATTGATTTAAAAATCAACTTTAAATTCTAGCCCTCCACGTGGTAGATTAGATCCTTGAATATTCCCTTGAAAATATCCTTTTGCCCTTTGGATGAGGTGGGACACGTGTCCAAACATGATTGGAGTGGGCCCCCATCTTAAAAATGCATTTTTAACCTTTTTGACCTTTGGAAAATTTTGAAAATTTTCCCCACTTGCCCCTGGACCCACCACGTGTCCACATGTGGGCCCCACCAAAAACTGGGGCCAATTTGATGAATTTTGCCACTTTTTTGAGAAAAGGAAAATTTTCTCAAAATTCTCTATGGGCCCGAACACCCACTCACTCCCTTGCCACGTGGCAGTCTCCCATTCACTGCGGAGCCGACCCTCCAATTTTTGCCTTCAAACCTCCAAAACACTAAAACCTTTTGCGGGCCCATGCTCTCCTTTTTCCCTTTGTAATGTGCCATGTGTCACCCCCTGATTGGATGTGGGGGCACACTTCCAAATTTTCCTGTCGGGGCCATGGATCAATTTTTGACTTTGAGAAATTTTGCCAAAATTTGTAAGATTTTCAATATTTCCTCTGCGCCCCAAACCTCCGCCTCCTTTTGGACACGTGTCCTGTTTTCATTGGTTACGGGACTTCAGCCAAAAAATTGACTTTTACCCTTTGAAGTTGAAAAACTTCAAAACTATCACAAACTCCGTGGATCCATTATACCCTTTTGGACACATGTCACTTCATGATTCGTGTGGAGCTTTGGCTCAAATTTTAACTTTGAGATTTTGCCTCCAAAGGAAAAAAATCCAAAAACATGCACAACCCCACTTCTCCCTTAGCTCTCCTAGACATGTGTCCTCTTTCCATTCGTTGTGGGCCTTTGGGAAAAAAATTTGATTTTGAGAATTTTTCCAAAATGAAAGCAAAATTCCTAAGTATGACCCGCCACCCACCAATCCTCCAACCAATCAAATTGTGCCACATAGGCACTTCACTGTAGCAATGTGGAGCCGCAGAGACAAAAAATTTCCTTTGCCAAAACTCAAAAAACAACAAGTTAGAACATTTTCCCACACATCCCCGACCAATAGGAGCTCACCACATCACCAAAAGGTTGTGATGACTAATTTGATGGGAAAATGACACCCGTATGCCCATCAAAATGTAAAAAATACAGAGGATGCCCTAGAAATCAAATTTTTCACAAGGAAGACAAATTTCTTGGTTTTAAATCAATTGAAACATGATTTAAGTTTGTTTTTGACCTGGGGATTGAGATTTCACTTGCACAAAAATGGAATTCGATCAAATATGAGTTTTTGAATGATTTAACAAGGGGAAAATGACATGGCCTAAGAAAAATGAAGGAATTAGGGCACAAAAAGAGGGAAACTTGGAAATTTATTTTAGAATAGGAAAAACCATAACATTTTGAGCATTTTGTAAGCTTTCAACCGGGAAAGATGATTTGTAGATCATCAAATCGAAAAATAAAATGTTTATGAGCAGATTTGGACATAAAATTTAGGGCAAAGCATGTAAACTCAGAATTTACACCAACATTTGCTCCTGCTTGGGGATGGGAACTCCCAGTGAGTTCCACAAGATCAAAAAATAGACCAAGTCCTAGAAATCCATTGGGAAAGGAGTCAAAATAGAGATGCAGCCCAAAAACTAGACCAAAAAATGGTTGCCAATGACACAAGGGAAAACCACAAGCCAACAACAATAAAAACAAAGAAAACAAGAGGCTATACAAAATGTACAACTTGTGCATACCTCATATGGGGATTTAATCCAAGAAGTGTTTTAAATGTCTGCCATTAACAGGTAGCTCTAGCAAATCCCCATCTAGATCCTTGAGAAAAAATGTATTTTCTCCAATCCTGATATCAATGGCATAAGGGCCCATCCATAGAGCATCAAACTTGCCATGCTTTCCCTTGTCTTCATGCCTACTATCCCATAACAAAACCAAATCTCCAACATTGAAGGCTCTAGGAGTGACCTTCTTATCAAACAACCTCTTCAATTTCTCTCTAAATTTGATATGCCTTTGATGAGAAGCTCTTCTTTCTTCATCTAACTCAATGATCTGATTGATTCTTGATTCATATGGGCCATGTTCTTGATCTTCCAACTGTTGGGAAACTGAAAAGTGGATAATTACAGGTGTAAGGGCAGAAAATCCTAAGTTCCATACACCAATTCAAACGGGCTCTTACCAGTTGCTCTTTTAGGAGTTATTCTATCAGCCCAAACTACAAATTTCAATTGCTCTCCCCACTTCTTCTTGTTGATTTCCAAGGTCCTTCTAATGATCTTGAGAAATTTCTTGTTCTTTGGACTCACTTGTCCATTGCCTTGTGGATTATAGTTTGAAGAATAAATCAGATTTATCCCATATTCATTACACATTGCCATCAAAGGCTTGGCTCTAAAACACATGGAATTATCGATACAATCTTAATCGGGACTCCAAATTTACATATGATATGATTCAATAAGAAATCCATTACCACTTGGTGTGTTGCCTTTCTAGATGGAATTGCTTCAACCCACTTTGTGAAGTAGTCAGTAGCTAAAAGGATCCATTTATGACCAGCACTAGAAGGATCTGAAATCTCACCAATGAAGTCCATTCCCCATTGTTTGAAAGGGGCTTCAAGCTGCAAAGGAAGGGATCCTAAAGCTTTCAGTCTTCTAGATAAACATTGGCAACTATCACACTTTCTAACTAGATGTGTTACATCTTTAAAAAGAGTTGACCACCAATAACCAACTCTTAAAATCTTATGTGCTATCACCCTACCAGAAAAATGACCTCTAAAAACTCCCCATGGAAATAAAAATCATCTTGGGAGCTTCATCTTCAGTTATGCATTTCAAGAGGACACATTCAGGGTTCTTACAAGCCAACCCAAGGTCTGTTATGATATATTTTTGAGAAGCTAGCTTGAGGGCTCTTTTCTAATTTTTATTTAAATGACTAGGACAACATAGGTGTTTGAGGTAGAAGATTACATCCTTGTACCATTCAGAACTCATCAATATCTCAAGAAGATCTACCCTTTCTTCCTCTAGCTGATTCACTTCTACATTTTGCAAATTGCTCTCAGCCATTAGCTTGGCAAGACCCAAACCTCTCACTAGCTTTGTGGTTTGGATGTCCATATCATACTCTTGTAGTTTGTTGACCCATCTACATCTCTTGCTTGATATCTCCATGTTTGATAAGATGTCTTTAACCATGGTGTGGGGAACATAAGCAACAACCTTTGAACTCAAAATGTAAGGCCTAAAAATCTTTGTTGCTTTCACTAATGCAAATGCTTGTTTCTCCATGATTGTATACTTCAACTCAGCTGCTTGTAAAGCCTTGCTAAAGAAATCAATAGGCCTCTCAGCTCCATTCTCATCCTTTTGCAACAAGACTAAAGCAATAGTAAATTCAGAGGCAAAAGAAAAGATTTGGAAAGGCCTCTTATAGTTTGGGGCTGCTAAAACAGGTGCATGCTTAAGTGCATCCTTTATTCCTTCAAAATCTTGAATGACAACCTCCTCCCACTTGATAAATTGATCCTTTCTTAGCATGCTTGTGATTGGAATAGTTAGCTCAACAAAATTGGAAACAAACCTTCTAATAAAATTGATTTGGCCAAATAAAGATTGGATACCTTTCTTGGTTCTTGGGATAGGTACCTTGCTAATTACCTCTACTCTCTCAGGGTCTATCATAAAACCTTCTTTGGACACAATATTCCCCAGCAACTTGGCCTTTTGCATGCCAAAATTACACTTCTTTGGGTTAAGGGAAATTCCATACTCTCTACATCTGATCAACATCTTCTTTAGGTGTTGCAAATGGTCTCCTCGCTGCCTTGTAAAAATAGTCACATCATCTTGGTAAACTGCAATAAAGTCATTGATATAACTAGCACCAGCATTCATCAATCCAAAAGGCATCCTTACAAAAACATAAGTCCCCCAAGGAGTATTGAAGGCTATCTTAAGTCTTTCTGATTCTTTGACAACTACTTGATTGTATCTGGAGAAACCATCCACAGTAGAAAGCATCTCTAACCCTGTTACAAGCTGCAACATATTCTCCATGTTTGGCAAAGGGTAGTTGTCCTTCATAGATGCTTTTTTAGATTCCTAAAATCCACACAAAGTCTGATATCACCATTCTTCTTTCTAACTGGCACAAGGTTTGCCACCCAAGATGAGTATCTAGTAGGCTGAATGATACCACCATCTCTCAATTTATTCAACTCTTCTTGCATTTTCATGGAAAGAAGTGGGTTAATAGGCCTTTGTTTTTTTAAATGGCTTAGTTTTGGCCTCAAGAGGATCTCATGTTGGAACAAGTCTTCTCTATATGCCTTTAGCTCTGAATAAGACCAAGCAAGGCAGTCTTGATATTTCTTTAAAAGTTGGGCATAGGACTGTTTTTCCTCTTTGCTTAAATTGCTACCCAGCCAAATCTTCCTTGGTTTATCCCTGGTTCCCAAGTTGTTCTCTTCCACATCCCTTGAAGCAGACATCTTTCTATTTATGATGCAATCAGCATTGTTAAAATTTTCCTCAAGTGCAATAAGACCTTTAGGAATGGTATTTGTTTTCAATTGGATAATATCCTTGTCAAATAAAGTTTCTCTCCCTTCATTCATGCATACCATTGGCTCCCAATCAATGTTCTGACCAGAAAAATCACCTTGGCATTGTAAGAATCTCAACACTTGGGCATCATCATCAAAAATCTGCCAATGTTTCACATTATCCGGGACAACTGGCCTTGTTAGCGTTTCAATGTTATATTCACAAAAAGGTGAAATGGTACAATTGTCAAATCTAGAGCCAAGTACAACCAACTTATCGAGCAGTATTTAGACTTCTATCATGGTAAACAATGTTAAAGGAATCAAACATTTCAATCAAGTCCCAAAAACATACTTATATTGTTTCATACGCTAATTTTTTGTGGCATACAACTTCCTTACTTGCTTGACAACCAGCTCTGAATCTCCCTTGGCAACAATATCCTTCACTCCATACTTCCATGCAATTCTTAACCCCAACAACAATGCTTCATACTCAACAACATTGTTAGTGCATTCAAAGTTAAGTTTGAAGGAAAAAGGAAACTCTTCCAAACTAGGAGAAAGCAAAACTACACCAGCACCATTTCCAACTTTGGAGCAAGCTCCATCAAATAAAAAGGTCCAAGGAGAACCTATCATATCAAGGCATTCTGATTTATCCATCTTGTTCTCTTTTCCATCAGCAAAACCAATGAAGTTGTCAACATCCACATCAGCAAACAACACTTCATAAGAAGCATTGTTGGGATCTTCAATCAAGTGCAACATCTTATTTTCACCATAGAGTTTGACAAGGCTTCCCTCAATGGGAATGGTGGAAAATGACATGTCCATTTGAACACTACCACCAACACTTGTAGCCCATTTTCTTGAAAAAGCATACCCCATTTGGTAGGGTAATCAACAATTACAACATCAAGTTTTAAATTCTTACCTGGATATGCTGCAAGTTACACTACTAAACCCTTCACACAACCAACAACCAACACTTCCCTTGAATCCATGGCTGTACATTTCCCATATGCTACTATCACTTTGATATCCAACTCATTCATGACTTCTAGAGGCATGACATTACATGATGCACCAGAATCAAACATACAATTGTGAAGTAACCTATCTTTTATGAGAAAAGTTGTGAAAAATGGATCAACATTCAATTGGGAATCAACCAAGGATGTCCCCAAATATACATCAGGTGCCTCTCCAAGATCTTCCATTGCTGGTGATGTTTCAAGGCTAACACTATTTTAAAGAGGAATCTCAACAACATTTACATTTCTACTTGGGGTAATCTTTTCTTCTTTCAATCCCAAGTACTTGAATGCTCTCTTCTTATGCTCAGGTATTCTAAGAAACTCAATGATGGGAACACTCACTTTAATCTGGCTTAATACTTGAGCAATATCATATGGAACACTCTTTGGTAAAACAGCATTGGAAGGGAAACAAGAAGGTTCATCGGATGGAGAATTATTCTTCACACTTGGGAATGAAGATGAGTGATATTTTTGCATGGGATAGTAGGGTTCTTGGAAATTTTTGTTTTCTAGGATTGTCTTTGGGAATGCTTGTGAGCAAGGGTGTCTTTGGCTTGGCTTGAGGACTAGATCCTCTAACAACTTTACTTCTAGTATTGTACTCTTTCTCTTGACCAACCACAACATTCATTAACAATTGTCTATCTTCCTCTGAAGGAATACCACCATCATACTTCTTGATCATTAAAGCCCTTAGATATTCAAAGTCATTATTAGGAATTTCAAAGGCTTGAACTACATCTACATCATGAGCTTGAGGAAGAGAAAGAAATGGTACCCTCTTTATACAATCCCAAAATGTTGCAGCAGTCCTTGCACTTATCACATCTGTTGATGTTGTTGCTTTTTGTAAGCCTAAAGAGCTGCCCATCATAAAAATTTCATCATCCATTTCATCTTCATTATCATCTTCAATAACTTTCTGGTCCATTTCACATGGAGGATGAGGAAGAAAACATCTATCACACTAATCCATATCAGAAATTTCTTGAACAACAGCAACTCTTACAGTTAGAGGGTCAGGCACCACTCTATTTTCATGAGCTTGAGGTTGTCTATTTGCTGCACCCAATAGGCCCTTTACCTCTATCATCATGTCTTTGATCACCCCTATGATTATTACTGAATCTATCATAGTTATGATTTCTTTGCTATCCTTGTGAACTTTTCGCAATTCCTTTCTCACCTGGGCTAATTTGTAAGAAATTTCTTTGACACCCTTTGCCAAAAGTCTTGACAACATCTTCTAAATTAGCACCCTTACTAGCTTGAGGCTTCTCAGGGTTTATTAGCTTCACAAAGATCCCTCTTAAGTGGTTTACTAATAGCTTTAATATTATTTTCAATTTGAAGTGCCATGGTGAAAGCTTGCCTCAAGTTTGTAGAATTTTTATCTCTCAAGAAATAGGCTGCCTTTTTATCTAATGCATCTACATATTTGATCAAGCAAGATTCATCACAAGGCCTCAAAATGACATGCAACCTTCCCAATGTTTTATTAAATATTTTATTGAAGTCATGGAATATCTCATTTGGGTTATTCTTGATATTTTCAAATTCAGAAAAAGAAATATAGGATCAATTATGTCACCATATTGCAACCTAAATGCATTTTTCATTTCAGTCCATGAATCAATAGAGTTATCAAGTAGAGCCTTGTACCAATCCCTAGCATCTCCTTCGAGTGTATGGATAAAAAAGTTGATATACACATCCTCAAATTCTATCTCAAAATCTTCCATCATATTATCAAATAGTTTGAGATGTTGATCACCGGTAATGGCATTGTTACCTTGGAATTTTGGTAACCTATTTCTCACATCTTGTGGGACAACATTTGGATAACCATCCATTCCTCCAAAAGTTTTAGGACCAAAGGTGTTAACAACAAATGGAGGTCTAGGATGAGACATATTATTTGGTGGGGGTGATCCTGGGAGGTGAAACAAGCTAATGAGGTGTAGTAATGGGTCCGATTGGAATATATGACTGATCTTTAAAATGAAAACCCCCAAAGGCTCTTTATCTTGATAAAATTTAGCAAACTTAGAAACCACAGGAGTATATTTAGGAGCAAGTTTTTTAAATACACAAGAAGGTCCCTCACCTGATGGAGAATGAAAATCAACAAGAAGATTGTCTGAATTAGATCTACTTGAAAAAGAATTATAATCTTCAACAACAGTCTACTCTCCTTCAAATTCAACTATGGGGATTTATTTTCTTGTAACCAAATCACCAACCACTTTCCACTCTTCTTCCTTCTAGTTCTAAGCTTCTTGATTCGGTAAGAAACTTATTAGATGAGTCCTTGATGAAGAGGGATCTCCTTCCCTCCATCTTGACAGATTTAAACAACAAGTTTCAAATGACAAAGATGTATAAGACAACTATTATTTCAAGATCCCAACAACATGGAGTCGCCACTAAGGATTTCCACCTTATTTGTGCAAGAAATCACTAAAATATTCTGTCAAATATATGCTACTACTGAAAACTTGCAAGGTTTTACAAATCAGATCTTCTTCTTCTTGAATCAACACAAAACAATGCATCTAAAGTATGCAAACTATTGGTAAATGAGAAGAGAAGGCTTCGCTTGAAATATTTTTTACCCAAAACATGCAGATCTGAAGTATGAAATGATATCTCAAGAATTTAACAGCTCAAATACTTAATCACACAAATGCTCAAACCTTTCAAACACTTCAAAACCACTAAGAAATTCCAATAAGCTCCTCGGAAATGATGCCACTCGAGTGTTGGTATTTAGATTTAATCTCCTTAACAACTTGAACAACATCATGAATTTGCATAAGACACTCAAGGATAGATAGGTGGTTTTTATGTCATTTGAGTGGGGGCACACCTATTAGCTTGTTTGCATTCAAGATTTGAGGGAGTGGATAACACCTTTAAAAGGGTTTTGATCTAACCCTCACTATTTTAGGTTGTGCCTATCAACCAAGGTAAGAGAACCTATATTGCAGCCCTTGTATGGTAAAGGAGATGGAGATATCCTTGTGTTTTGCATATGGTATGGAAGAGGCCTTGTGAAAACATGATCAAGCATCCATTATCCAAACTCAAAGGAGTTGTCACTACTAAATGATGGAAATGTTCTCAAAACAAAGCTAGGGCTACTAAAGACATGATAAAACCTTGATATGCTTTGTGCATTTTTGTGAAAGGATTGAGTTATTTTGTGGACACATAATGTAAATGCAGGGGTAGTATAGGTAGGATGAGTTAGTTTAAATGATATTCTGTGGGAGATGTTAGGACAAGAGTAGCTAGGAATCACCAACTTCTTTGGGAACCTTTGCAAAATATTTGCAACACTTAAACAACAGAGATGTTCCAATGGGTTTGAAATACTCCTTCAACTAGGATGTGTGCCACAAATGGAGGCCCAAATCTGCACTATTCCACACAACCTTTGACAATCTGCCACAAAATCTTGAAGCAAAATACCAACAAAGCATCTAGTAATCCTTATTTGATCATGACCTAAGGTACACCCAAAGGTTTACAAACACCCTCAATGTTCAAGGAAGGTAAAATGAATTTAAATCTGTTTATCCTCACTTAAATGAATGTTCTTTTGAATGAAATATTGCAGATGCCATTAAACCCTCTACAAGAAATGAGACCATGTATGATCAATGAAGATCCCACACACAAGATTGCAACATGAGCAACAAACACAAACTGAAATCATTCTGAAATATAAGCATGTACAAATTTTGCCAAGAGATGAAACCAGATAGTCCAAAAATTGATCAAATATATTAGCAGGGGAATGTTATTTAGAACAATCTCAAAGCTTGTTGATGGCTTTATAGCTGAAACCAACTCAACATGATGAAATTTGATACAATGTGGAATTCAAAATGGCTCTCAGGTAGTTTTCCAAAAGAATGGACTTCTTCTTGTTTTTCCTCGTGAAAATTTTAAGTCTCTTCTCTCTTTTTTCTCCTAGACCTTTACAAATGCTTGAAAAATACATTTTATACCTCATGCCAGCTTGGATCCTTACATCCCAAGAAAAGAATATGCTCAAAGGATAAAATTTGTTACAAAACCCTTCATCATTTCATGAAAATGACATCAAACTGCAAAACCACTCGCATATTGCTAGGGATGCACAAAAATCTTAAAATATTGCATGAGTTTAGATCCTTATCCATCCCAGAGACATGTTTTTTACATTCAGGCATGCCAGCATGCTCAAGCAATGAGTTTTCACCTTTTACCTTTTCACTTTTTACCTCTGCAAGCTTTTATTTTCAGCTTTCAAATTTTTTCATGGGATTATGTCAAAAATTTCATCAAAAACATCATAGGCCATCAAATTAGCTCCTAAAAATGGTGCCATTGCACTCGAAGGGCCAAGGGGATGTAAAATCATATAAAATTTCATGTAATTTGATGAAGAAATGATTAATCCAAGCTTCTTGGAGCTCCAATGGCGGCAAGAAATGTAATGCCCAACATTGATTTAAAAATCAACTTTAAATTCTAGCCCTCCATGTGGTAGATTAGATCCTTGAATATTCCATCGAAAATATCCTTTTGCAGTTTGGATGAGGTGGGACATGAGTCCAAACATGATTAGAGTGAGCCCCCATCTTAAAAAATGTATTCTTAACCTTTTTGACCTTTGGAAAATTCTAAATTTTTTCCCCCGCTTGCCCCCTGGACCCGCCATGTGTCCATATGTGGGCCCCACCAAAAATCAGGCCAATTTGATGAATTTTTCCACTTTTTTGAGAAAAGGAAAATTTTCTCAAAATCCTCCATAGGCCTCGAACACCCGCTCACTCCCTTGCCACGTGGTGGTCTCCCATTCGCTGTGGAGCCGACCCTCCAATTTTTGCCTTCAAACCTCCGAAAACACTAAAACCTTTACGGGCCTGCACTCTCCTTTTTTCCCTTTGTAATGTGCCACGTGTCACCCCTTGATTGGATGCAGGGGCACACTTCCAAATTTTCTTGTCGAGGCCATGGATCAATTTTTGACTTTGAGAAATTTCCCCAAAATTTGTAAGATTTTCAATATTTCCTCCACGCTCAAAACCTCCGCCTCCTTTTGACACGTGTCCCGTATTCATTTGTTATAGGAATTCGACCAAAAATTGATTTTTACCCTTTGAAGTTGAAAAAATTCAAAACTATCACAAACTCCACGAGATCCATTATACCCTTTTGGACACATGTCACTTCTTGATTCATGCGGAGCTTCGGTTCAAATTTTAACTTTGAGATTTTTCCTCCAAAGGCAAAAAATCCAAAAACATGCACAACCCTACTTCTCCCTTGGCTCTCCTAGACACGTGTCCTCTTCCCATTCGTTGTGGGCCTTCGGAGAAAAATTGATTTTGAGAATTTTTCCAAAATGAAAGAAAAATTCCTAAGTATGACCCGCCACCCACCAATCCTCCAGCCAATCAAATTGTGCCACGTAGGCACTTCACTGTAGCAATGCGGAGCCGCGGACAAAAATTTCATTTGCCAAAACTCAAAAAACAACAAGTTAGAACATTTTCTTACACATCCCCAACCAATAGGAGCTCACCACATCACCAAAAGGTTGCGATGACTAATTTGACGGGCAAATGACACCCGTATGCCCGTCAAAATGTAAAAATACAGAGGATGCCCTAGAAATCAAATTTTTTCACAAGGAAGATAGATTTCTTGGTTTTAAATTAATCAAACATGATTTAATTTTGTTTTTGACTTGGGGATTGAGATTTCATTGCACAAAAATGGAATTCGATCAAATACGAGTTTTGAATGATTTAACAATGGGAAAACGATATGGCTCAAAAAAATGGAGTTAGGGCACAAAAAGAGGGCAACTTGGAAATTTGTTTTAGGAATAGGGCAAAACCATAACATTTGGAGCATTTTGTAAGCTTTCAAGCAGGAGAAATGATTTGCAGATCATCAAATTGAAAAATAAAATGTTCGGTAGTAGATATGGACATAAAATTTAGGGCAAAGCATGCAAACTCAGAATTTGCACAAACATATCACATGCTCTCTAGATTGATTAACCATCGAATTGATATGGTTCTCGCCTCTTGGCCTCATCTTTTGGGCATGGACTCTAATATACTAAGATCTATAACATATCATAGAGTAACATTTTTCTTTTCTTAGAGTCTATCTAAACAGCCACTCTGATGTGGCTAGAGCCGATGAAGATAGAGTAGCAGATCCGATACTTGAAGCATCAGTTAGAGAAAGATCACTAGAAATACCAGCTAATATATGAGTGGAGGTAGAAATTATGGAAGGTGTGGATGTAAGGATAACTATAGGAATTGAAAAAGAAATGTTGGGGGTTGTAATTGAATAAAATGGGAGTGTTAAGGGCAATGAAGAGGAAGTTAGTGACCCAATATTCTCCTAGTTGATAGAACTAGAAGTTATGAGAATACCGGGCCATAGAAGGGGATGGGAAAGAAGAAATGATGGAGGAAGTGGAAAGGACTAATACTTTGGAAGTGATAATGGAAGAAGGGGAAGATGAGATGACTCTGAACGACACTAGGAGAGTCATTGACTTCAACAACCTCTCGTACTTGTGCTACCGCAGATGATGTAATCTTGGGAGTAGAAGACCTAGAGAGAGATAAGCTGCCAACCATAAATGAGATCTTATTTGGAATGGTAGGAACCCTTTGAGTCGACCTCTTGCCTTTTGTGGGTGTTGGTTGGTTTATTACTGATGTAGACCCTGTATTTGTAGGTTTATTTTCCCCTTTAGGTGAGATTCCCAAGGTGGCCAACCAACCGAAAGTCCTTTTTAGAATGTGTCCTATCCTTTCCTTAGTATTATTTTGTATGTTATCTTGGTGAAAGTTTTTCATGCTGTTATAACTGCTGGAATGAAAGCAAACATGTTAAGATAAACTCTGATCTTAAAGGAATGTGTTGCTAACTTGGATTCTTGCATGCTGTGATTTATTGTTAGGACAACAGTTATTGTACTTGCGTGTTTGCTGATGTGACGACAAATTGTCGTATACTTGCTAAACTCTCGTTGCTGATTGACAGCACACCTTGAATCAATTTCATTGATCCAAAGTATGCTGAGGGCTTCTTGTGATTTCTGTGTCGATTTACTCTTGAACCAAACCAGAGGTTGATATGAACGTGCAGCGCCTGATTGCAGGTATGAGCAGCTGGCACGTAAATGCCAACGACAGGGGTTCGATTTTTGAACCCTGTACTGTCGAACTTGGGACCTCGTGAGGCAAGAAATGCCTGGACACGGGTGGCCTTGACACGTGATCCAAAGGACGGAACGTCCTGCTCTGCATTAACGTGAATGTCAGTTGGAAGGCTGGATGGAAGTTGTTTGGTGTTAGTGGTTAGTAGGAATTAAAACCCTAAACTAATCCTAAGTCCTAACATGCATCCTAAACTACTATCCTAAGTGGATTTTTAAATTACAAAAAAAAGGGGAAAAATAGACCTAAGCCCTAATAACCTAAGGCTAAACTAAGACCTAGGTTGAACACTATATGCAACCTAAACTAATCCTAATCTAAAGGGGCGCACAGACCCTTGGAGGGAAAGGATAAGGATGGAAGGAGGGTATTCATTAGCATTTATTGGAAAGTCCATACGTGGACAGCGCCAGTTTTGGCGGGGCAGGTAAGAAATGGAGGCATCTATTTGGAGATAGAGCCAAATTCGGTTTTGCATGGGAAATTTGAAAATTGAGTTCGCCAACTCAAGTTGGCAGTGGCGTGGGAAGTTAGGAAAAGGCAGAGCCTTTAATGCATTGATTATTCTTGGTCCTCGCGACCAGCTCGCCTTGGAAAGTGTATGAGGGAATTTTGATTTTCATTTTGTTGATTCGGGCTTTTGCAAAGTTGCTCTGCATTTGGTTTTTCTGGTCTGGTTCAGTCGAACCAGCTCTTGGAATTTGACACTGTTCTTGGAGATTTTAAGGCTGTTGTTGAGCCTGAAGAAGAAAGGAGTGTTGGGAAGTTTGTGCTGCCATGGTGGAAGGAAATAACTCGGCAAACGAAGCTTTCTTCGGGTTCTGGAAAAGAGATTACAGGCATGTTAAGCCCTTCTCTTTAAAAATTCTTGCTTTGTTTAAGTGTCTCATTAAAACAACCCTGCTCTTGGGTTTGGATTGTGTGATTGCTGTCGAGTCGATTGATTTGGATTTTGTTGATTCTTGTTTTCTTTTTTTGGGAAATGTTAAGAAGCTTCGCTTCTGGTTGCTAGGCTTTGATTCGTCTTTGCACGAATCGAGTTGGAACATGAATTACTGTATTATATGGTTGACAGTATGGTGGATTGAAATAGATAGTTTCTTTCTCTGTTCATGTTATGTGAAATTGGAACAGGCTGTGTGATCGTTCCTTATTGTGTAATTGTTTCCTTGCTGTTGTGTTGGAACTGCCTTGCATGTAAAAAGGAAGTGGAAATACAGTCGTGTTATGTTGCTATGATTGGATTTCGTTGACTCTTGTTGTCATTTTTGGAAATAATAAGAAACATTGTCTCTGGTTGCTGAGTTTAACTGTCTTCGTATTTCTCGAATGGAATACCTTCCTGTGTCTTGCTGGTTGTTGACGTTAAATGGAAGTTAGAAACGGGTTCTTCTCCGTAAAATGCTTAATGTGAACTGCAGCAGTGTGAATTATTTTATTATTGTGTGATTGTCTTTTGTCACATGAACTTTTGGGATAAGATGGTGAAGGTTGTGAATGGCTTGATGTCGTTTCTGTACTGAGGTTTTCTTCTGAAAGAAATAGAACTTTTCTTCTTCCTTCTGCTGTTTTGGGATTATAAGGAAATGGCATTTTGTATTTTAAAAGAATGGGCATTAGAATTTTATATGAGTGCTCGTGAAAGTTGGAAAAGAAATAGTTTTTCCTTCTGAACTTATAGTATAATACATTGTTTTCTTGCTGAAGAAGGTATGATGAATTGTTGTGTTTAATTGATGACCGCTCAATCCTCTAGTTCGGACTGCTCTTGTGAATGCGAACTTGACTTTGAATTGTTGTGCGAAAGAAGTGATGCATGGGAACTCTGTCTTGTTGTTTGGGTTTGTCTTAACTGTATCTGACTTACGCATTTAACACCCTATACGGGTTTACTTCAAAAAGAGGTATTGATAACTGAATATTGCATTCCGAAGTTCTGCATATTATTTTGAACTCAACCAAAAGGGGATTCGGGCAGAATGTTTGTTGGCAGTGAGCACGATTTGGGTGTTTTATTTCTTTCTGAGCAAATGATTGTTCTTACTGATATCATGGAAATTAGTTCTTCCTCCTCTGCTGTTGATTTCGAAAGAGATAGTAATTAAGTTATTTGAACCTTATAGGATCGGATTGTTGGAAGTGACAGCGGTAATTAAATTATTTTTCTAAGTGTTGTACCTTCTGTGCAAATGAAATATTTAAATATTTCGTGTGGTCTTCCGATCTTGGTACTGTCATTTAGGAGAATTGAAATCAGCTTGAACAATTCTTGATGAGTCCAAAGAAGATGGTTGTTTTCTTAGTGAAGGTTAAGGGCAGGAAATGTTCTCTGTTTGTTGTTGAATTCTGGAGATAGCATTAGGGGCTTACTGTGCTTTATGATTGGACTTGCTGTAGGTAACAACAATGAATAAAATGTTATTTTGAACGGGATACGTTCATAGGATTAGGAAATCATGTGATTAATTGACTGTATGATTGTATAACTGTTTATCTGTTTAGCATACAGTGAAAGAAATATGGTTTCTTTTAGTATGGTAAATATATGGTATGCATCCTTATACTGTTTGATCTTGGATGAACATAATGTGGTACTAACCTGTTTTGGATTTTCATATGAGCCTGATTCAAATGAAATATGGATATGGATGATGAATTCTTCCCTGTTTTCATTAAAGCTGATTATGAATGAAATTACTCTTACTGCTGGAAAGTGAATTCTGAATGGATTTTGTAAGTTTCACTCTGAACTGTTATCTTGATTTGTGTTTCGTTTGGATTCCATTTTTAGAACAGCCATTTGGAAAGAAATAGGGTCATGGATGAATGACTTGGAAAAATGATCTGTTCTTCTTTCATTCAGTTGGAAATCTATAATTCGTTGGTAATGAATCTTGTAGTGCTTAGATATGAGCGACTATATGCATTGCTGTTCGCTTTCTTGTCTGTGCTTGATTGCTTGGATTCTAATATGATGCATGAACTGAAAGGAAAGTAATGGGTTTACATTTCAGTTAGTTTCATCCTTGCATTTATTATTAATGAAAGGCGTGGAAAGGATAACAGTATGTTATATCAGCAGTAAGCTATTTGTATTTCTAACTTTGCAAATATTGTGAATTAAGACTTGTAACGGTTATGTGGAAACGGGACAGCAGTTCTTTGGCTGATTGTGATGATATTTTGATAGTTCAGTTGTTATGCTGATCTTTCTTTTGTGCCTATTTCGTGATTGATGTTTTACTGTCGTTTCATAAAAGCAGGGTTCTTTTATTGAGACAGTTAGTTGAAGCACCTTATTTTAAGGATAAGTGCTTAATATGCTCAGTTCATTGAACTGACCCGTGCAAATCATTTTGCAGATGGAATTTGATTAGAATGAAGACATGGCTGTTTTCTGATGCTTCTTGATTAGCTGAAAGATGAATTGTAATTGTTGCTTTTATTCCTCTTCGAGGAATTGTGGAAAGAAGAAAGTATATTCTTCTGTCTATGAGTTGTATTGATGTTTTATGTAAACCATGCCCATTCAGTTGGATTGGCAAATGTACAGATTATGACATGAAATGTTGAATACAATTACAAGTGTGATATTTTAATAATTATATCAGTTTGATATTGTTGGCTAAATTGGAAATATAATGTTATTTCTTGATTTGGATTTGCTTCATTGTCCTTGGATGGATGTTAAATGAAACTGATATCTATTCTTATCTAAATGCAACTTTAAGTTGAAAAATGCAATTAGTTCATACTTGGGTAAAGATGAATTTTTAATTGACATTAAAAAGGTTTAAGAAGAATATGATTCCATAATCGAAAGGGTATTCAGGATTAGCTTAGGAGCTAAGGAATATCAATTAATTTCGGAGTATTCGAACTTCGCTTTCGAACTCCATTAATGATCTCGTATGCTAAATTCAGAATAAAGGATATAGGATAAGTATATCCATAACTAATGGACCTTAACTATATAACGTTAAGGAGAACAAATGAATACATTCTTGGGAATTAGACCTCGTTTAAATGACGTCTAATAAGTTAGTATTCTGAATTTAGTTACAGTTGGGAAAATCTTGGCTAAGTTTAATAGGTTAAACTTATCACGTCCGATGGTACGGACTGCTTAATCCAATGATTAAGAAGTGAACCAAGTAGGGAAATGTAGCCCTTCGATACGAAGGAGAAGATGCATAGCAAGCTAATGGATGGATTTAGTCCCTCTTAGCTATATACAACTGTAACGGAAACGAGGATAAAGGGATCAGCATGGATGCTGAAAGTTGACTCTTAATTATTAAATCGTATCCAAATCACTTGAGCAGGATGTGTATTCTCGATGGGAGGATTCTGTAGGACATTGGCATACGCCAGCTACAGCAAGGTGTCTCCATGAAGACGGGGTCTTCATGACGACACAATGTTGCAGCTGACATATTGCAATGCCCTCCCGAATTAAAACATCAAGAATACATAGGCTGAATGTGTAACTCTTAGCAGGGGATAGAGTATGATCTGGTATACGGAGTGACTCCGGAATACTAAAGATAACTAGACACACGGAGTCGTGGGGAAACGACACCGTATGTCTGCGTATCTTTAGTTACCAGGAGTGCCTTCCTATATTTGTTCATATTACTAGTTGGAATTGGAAGTTTAAAATTGACCTTAAACGAGAGGACTGGTAGGAACCAGGAAAGACCATTCTAGATAACAGGTGAAGTGAAGTGAAGGACGTATTCCGTTGATGTGTATCACATCCAGGAATATGATCATGCAAAGCATGTGAAAATCTTTGGCCAAAGTATCGCAATTGCTGGTTGCGTTGTCCTTATCACTTAATTTAAGATGCAGGATGTCAGATGAATATCGAATGAGATATTCAGATAGGCTTCTTAAATGGATCACTTCGATAACCGGAAACGGTTATGAGAACAGGTATATATAATATACTATGCATAAACGAACATGAAGGATCGGTTGTTGCCGAGTCATGAAATGAAGGATCGTTGAAACTCCGAGCCATGAAAATGGAAGATCGGCAGTTCCTCGAGTCATTTACAACAGCATATAGAATCTGTTATAAGATTGAATGGCATTGAATGTGTGTTCCATATTGTAAATATGCGAACAGGGAACATTCGTTTTAAAAAGAAATTGTGTGATCCAAACTGTGTTGTTTGGGCAGAGAACAATTATTAAAACTTGAACGTGTGTTTGAATTTTATAATTCATAACAGAGAACGTTATCAAAAAAAAAAAAAAAAAAAAAAATTTCCCTTGTTCTGGTATCTTAAAATGGGGATGTTACATCTTGGTATCAGAGCTGAAGGTTGCAGCTCTTGGACCTAATGAGTCCACGATATTAATAAGGTTTACATTTTCTTATTGAACAGAAAATGGTCAGGACAAGAGGGAATGCTGCGAATAACCCGTTACTGGGTGGAGAAGCAGCGACTGCCCAAAAGCTGGATGAAATCCTTGCTGCCCTACTTGATACGAGGGATCGTTTGACTGTTTTGGAACAACAGTCAATGGGCAATGAAGAGGAGGAGAATGAAGCTGAAATAAATGATCAGCTGCCTCCTATGGACAACATCAACGGAGGGAATCCGGGTGTTGATGATAATAATGTAATTGCTCCTAATCCCCCTGAAAATAAAAGGGCAAGATTAGCAGCTGAACTTACAAATGATATAAAGAGAATAAGTCCTCCAAAGTTTGATGGAACAACTCTTGGAGACGGAGCTGAGAACTGGCTCAGTGAAATGGAGAAATACTTTGCAATAAGAAACTTCTCCAGAAGAGACTAAAGCGATATGGGGAGCATATCAGCTTTCTCATGAAGCATCATCATGGTGGGACAACCGTAAGGTTGAGCTGAATATTGTCGAATCAGACATAACTTGGGATCAATTTAAGGGTTATTTTAGGCAACGATGGCTGCCTCAACTCTATTTTGATAGGAAAATGACTGAATTTCAGAACTGGTCGCAAGGAAGGCTGTCGGTGATGGAATACTGGGAAGGGTTTACTAAACTCCTTAAGTATGTGCCGCAGTACCAAGCTGACGAGAAGTTCAGAATACGGAAATTCATAATGGGACTGAATCCCATCATTGGTGGCGAAGTGGATGTCCACGGCCCAACCACCATGGATGGAGTTGTCGAAAAGGCAATCAGACAGGAACAAAAATTGAGGGCAATATCTGCTCACAGGGAAGAGATAAGGAAGAAGATTCCCAATCCTTCTTCGTCTCTTGCACCAAAAAGGGGACCTTGGAAAAGGTTTGGTGTGAAAAACAAAATTGTTGTAGATAACAACAAGAAACCTGTGATGAACAGACCTGTAAATAGCATGCGGAACAGCTTCACAAAAGTTAATGGCATTGGACAGAAGTCCTATGGAAGCCAGAATGATAACTTCAAGGCTGGTAACAAATTTGAGCCTAGAAAAGGGCCAGCTGGAGGATGCTTCAACTGTGGAAAGGACCACTATGCGAATCATTGTCCTCTGAAGAAGGATGATCACGGACAACAGCATAGGATACACGCTGCAGTGGCTAATAGACAAGCTGAAAAGCAAGTGACGCCCATAGAAGTTACGGGTAAGTTATTCGGTACACCTGTAATTATACTTTTTGATACTGGAGCTACAAAATGTTTTATTTCTGCTAAACTTGCTATGAAATTAAAAAGAAAGGCTGCAAGAATGGATAAAACATGGACAGTGCATTATGGGAATAATGCTGTCCATACAGTCGAAATGTGCCTTTTTGGGGCAATTCTTGATCTGCCTGGTTTCTCCACCGAAGTTGACTTGTATGTCACTCCTCTAGGATCATATGATATCATTATTGGAGTTAACTGGTTGGCTGAACATAAGGCAAAGGTCGACTGTTATGAAAAACAAATCTGTTGCTTTGATGACCTGCAGAAAGCAGCAGTCATTCAAGGTGTAAAACGGGAAGTTGCAGTTAGGAAACTGACGGCTATGCAACTAAAGAGGGCTAAAAATAGAGGCTGCACTTTGTATGCAGTAAAAGTGACAGAAAATGCAGAGGAAGATAATGATTTCATGGAAAGATATCCATTGTTGAGGGATTTCCGTGATGTGTTTCCGGAGGAATTGCCAGGTCTTCCGCCCAAACGTGAGTTTGACTTCGCAATAGAAATCAAACCAGGAACGGAACCCATATCTAAGGCACCTTATAGAATGACTACCATTGAGTTGGTAGAGCTGAAGGCTCAGTTACAAGAACTTCTGACTAAGGGGCTGATAAGACCGAGCGTCTCACCTTGGGGAGCACCGGTAATTTTTGTAAAGAAAAAGGATGGCACTTTGAGGCTGTGCATTGATTACAGAATGCTGAACAAAGCAACTATTAAAAATCGATACCCACTTCCTAGGATTGATGATCTATTTGATCAGATGCGAGGAGCATCAGTTTATTCAAAAATAGATCTTGATCAGGGTACCATCAGCTGAGAATAAAGGAAGAAGATATTCATAAAACAACTTTTAGAACGAGGTACGGGCATTATGAGTTCACGGTGTTGCCTTTTGGGTTGACTAATGCACCTGCCGCCTTCATGAATCTAATGAACAATATTTTTCAAGAATACTTAGACAAGTTTGTGCTTGTATTCTTAGACGACATTCTTATATACTCTAAAAATGTCGAAGAGCACCAAGAACATCTCAGGATAGTGCTGGAAATCTTAAGAAAGAGGAAGTTGTATGGCAAACTGTCCAAATGTTCCTTTTATGATGCAGAAGTGCATTATTTGGGACACGTTATAAGCAAAAATGGGATAGCTGTTGACCCTTCAAAGATCACAGCTATAACGGAGTGGCCTGCGCCTAAGAATGTGCACGAAGTGAGGAGCTTCATGGGCTTGGCTGGATATTATCGAAAGTTCGTTAAGGACTTTTCAAAAATTGCTGCCCCAATCACTTCGCTGCAAAAGAAAGAAAAGAAATTTGTCTGGACAGACAAATGTGAATCTGCCTTTAAAAAGTTAAAGGAACAGTTAACTACAGCACCTATTTTGACTGTACCTGATCCAAATGGAGATTTTATGGTTGTAACGGACGCCTCAGGAGAAGGCCTTGGAGGTATTCTATTACAGAATAACCATGTCATCGCTTATGAAAGCAGAAAGCTTAAGTTACATGAACAGAACTATGCTCCACATGATCTTGAGCTCGCTGCCATTGTTCATGCACTTCAAATGTGGAGGCATTATCTTTTAGGCAAGCCCTTCGAGTTAAAAACAGACCATCTAGGGCTGAAGTATATTTTCACTCAGCCAAATCTGAATGCAAGGCAACGAAGATGGTTAGAATTTCTGTCTCAGTATGATTTCGATATAAGCTACATTAAGGGCAAGGAAAATAGAGTGGCAGATGCTTTGAGTCGAAGGAAGCATATCTCTGCTCTTATAACGTTAAGAACTCAGTTTAAGGATGAGGTGAAAGATGCCTTGGAATCAGATCCTTATTTCCAGCAAGTCAAATCAGCACTTGCTGCAGACCCAGGGACGTCAGGTATAAGGGATTCCGTTTTGATAATGAAGGAATTCTGAGGTTCGAAAACAGGGTATATATACCTATGGCAAACGACTTAAGAGGAAAATTGTTAACTGAATTCCATAATTCACCTTTTTCTGGACACCCTGGCATTACAAAAATGCTCGCTGATCTTAAGCAGCAATATTTCTGGAAGGGAATGAAAAAGGATGTGGCAGAGTTTGTAACACACTGCTTGGAATGTCAGCGTGTTAAGGCGGAACATATGCACCCCACTGGATTATTGTATCCCCACAGTATTCCGCAGTATAAATGGCAAGTGATAACGATGGATTTCGTTCAAGGATTGCCTATGTCAAGAAATAAGCATGACATTATCCTGGTTGTAGTCGACAAATTGACCAAAGTGGCACACTTCATTGCTGGTAATTTGAAGGACGATGCACCAGTGCTAGCAAGAAGATTTGTACATGAAATCTTCAGATTGCATGGAATACCGAATTAATCATATCGGACAGAGATCCGAGGATGACATCAAGGTTTTGGCAAACGCTTAATGCGGCCTTGGGGACTAAATTGAACTTCAGTTCTGCATATCATCCGGAAACGGATGGACAGACTGAGAGAGTTAATCAGGTTTTAGAGGACATGTTAAGGATGTATTGCATGGACCAGCAGTATAAATGGGAGGAATACCTTCCGCTGGTAGAATTTTCTTACAATAACACCTATCATGCCTCTTTAAAAATGGCACCCTTTGAAGCATTGTATGGAAGAAAATGCAGAACCCCTGTCAGCTGGGACAACGTTGAGGACAGAGAGGTAATTGGGCCAGAAATCCTTATGGAAATGGAACAACAAATCAAAATGATTCGGGAACATCTAAAGGAGGCTGCCAATAGGCAAAAGAGCTATGCAGACTTGAAGCGGGTTGACAGGCATTATAAACTGGGAGAGAAGGTCTTTCTTCGGGTGAAGCCGAAAAAGAGCTCAATAACTTTTGGCAAGGCTGCCAAGTTGTCGCCACGTTACGTGGGACCTTTTGAAATTGTTGAAATAATCAACCCTGTAGCTTATCGTCTAGCATTACCTCCTGCTTTGTCTCAAATGCATGATGTTTTTCATATTTCTTTGCTTAAGAAATACGTGACAGATTTATCACATGTGCTAAATTGGAATTCCTTGCAGGTCCAAGACCCAGGAATAATCGTGGTTAAGCCCATTCGAGTGCTGGGAACTCGCCAGTTGTACTTAAGAAATCGCGAAGTGAACCAATGTAAGGTCCAGTGGGACCAGTTCAGCGAAGAAAGTGCAACTTGGGAAAATCTCGAAGAAATGAGATCTACTTTTCCACACCTGTTTAATTGAATTTGAAATTCAAAGAACTGATAATTCTACCAAATTTAGACAATTATTAGTCTATTGTACAGTTGTCTTAAAACGTTGTTTTTAAGAGTGAATCTGTTTTTGGTATGAACTTATGAATGAAAGGACAATAACTGAACTTTGTCCTAGGAACTCCTTGATTTGTTTAAACTGATCATCGGGACGATGATTCTTTAAGGAGGGAAGAATGTAACGCTCTGATTTTGTATGTTATCTTGGTGAAAGTTTTTCATGTTGTTATAACTGCTGGAATGAAAGCAAACATGTTAAGATAAACTCTGATCTTAAAGGAATGTGTTGCTAACTTGGATTCTTGCATGCTGTGATTTATTGTATAGGACAACAATTATTGTACTTGCGTGTTTGCTGATGTGACGACAAATTGTCGTATACTTGCTAAACTCTCGTTGCTGATTGACAGCACACCTTGAATCAATTTCATTGATCCAAAGTATGCTGAGGGCTTCTTGTGATTTCTGTGTCGATTTACTCTTGAACCGAACCAGAGGTTGATATGAACGTGCAGCGCCTGATTGCAGGAATGAGCAGCTGGCACGTAAATGCCAACGACAGGGGTTCGATTTTTGAACCCTGTACTGTCGAACTTGGGACCTCGTGAGGCAAGAAATGCCTGGACACGGGTGGCCTTGACACGTGATCCAAAGGACGGAACGTCCTGCTCTGCATTAACGTGAATGTCAGTAGGAAGGCTGGATGGAAGTTGTTTAGTGTTAGTGGTTAGTATGAATTAAAACCTAAACTAATCCTAAGTCCTAACATGCATCCTAAACTACTATCCTAAGTGGATTTTTAAATTACAAAAAAAAAAGGGGGAAAATAGACCTAAGCCCTAATAACCTAAGGCTAAACTAAGACCTAGGTTGAACACTATATGCAACCTAAACTAATCCTAATCTAAAGGGGCGCGCAGACCCTTGGAGGGAAAGGATAAGGATGAAGGAGGGTATTCATTAGCATTTATTGGTAAGTCCATACGTGGACAGCGCCAGTTTTGGCGGGGCAGGTAAGAAATGGAGGCATCTATTTGGAGATAGAGCCAAATTCGGTTTTGCATGGGAAATTTGAAAATTGAGTTCGCCAACTCAAGTTGGCAGTGGCGTGGGAAGTTAGGAAAAGGCAGAGCCTTTAATGCATTGATTATTCTCGGTCCTCGCGACCAGCTCACCTTGGAAAGTGTATGAGGGAATTTTGATTTTCATTTTGTCGATTCGGGCTTTTGCAAAGTTGCTCTGCATTTGGTTTTTCTGGTCTGGTTCAGTCGACCCAGCTCTTGGAATTTGACACTGTTCTTGGAGATTTTAAGGCTGTTGTTGAGCCTGAAGAAGAAAGGAGTGTTGGGAAGTTTGTGCTTTCGCTGTGGAAGGAAATAACTCGGCAAACGAAGCTTTCTTCGGGTTCTGGAAAAGAGATTACAGGCATGTTAAGCCCTTCTCTTTAAAAATTCTTGCTTTGTTTAAGTGTCTCATTAAAACAACCCTGCTCTTGGGTTTGGATTGTGTGATTGTTGTCGAGTCGATTGATTTGGATTTTGTTGATTCTTGTTTTCTTTTTTTTGGGAAAATGTTAAGAAGAATCGCTTCTGGTTGCTTGGCTTTGATTCGTTTTGCACGAATCGAGTTGGAACATGAATTACTGTATTATATGGTTGACAGTATGGTGGATTGAAATAGATAGTTTCTTTCTCTGTTCATGTTATGTGAAATTGGAACAGGCTGTGTGATCGTTTCCTTATTGTGTAATTGTTTCCTTGCTTTGTTGTGTTGGAACTGCCTTGCATGTAAAAAAGGAAGTGGAAATACAGTCGTGTTATGTTGCTATGATTTGGGTTCGTTGACCCTTGCTGTCATTTTTGGAAATAATAAGAAACATTGTTTCTGGTTGCTGAGTTTAACTGTCTTCGTATTTCTCGAATGGAATACCTTCCTGTGTACTGGTTGTTGACGTTAAATGGAAGTTAGAAATGGGTTCTTCTCCGTAAAATGCTTAATGTGAACTGTGCAGGCAGTGTGAATTATTTTATTACTGTGTGATTGTCTTTTGTCACATGAACTTTTGGGATAAGATGGTGAAGGTTGTGTGAACGGCTTGATGTCGTTTCTGTACTGAGGTTTTCTTGCTGAAAGAAATAGAACTTTTCTCTTCCTTCTGCTGTTTCGGGATTATAAGGAAATGGCATTTTGTATTTTAAAAGAATGGGCATTAGAATTTTATATGAGTGCTCGTGAAAGTTGGAAAAGAAATAGTTTTTCCTTCTGAACTTATAGTATAATACACTGTTTTCTTGCTGAAGAAGGTATGATGAATTGTTGTGTTTAATTGATGACCGCTCAATCCTCTAGTTCGGACTGTCTTGTGAATGCGAACTTGACTTTGAATTGCTGTGCGAAAGAAGTGATGCATGGGAACTCTGTCTTGTTGTTTGGGTTTGTCTTAACTGTATCTGACTTACGCATTTAACACCCTATACGGGTTTACTTCAAAAAGAGTTATTGATAACTGAATATTGCATTCCGAAGTCTTGCATATTATTTTGAACTCAACCAAAAGGGGATTCGGGCAGAATGCTTGTTGGCAGTGAGCACGATTTGGGTGTTTTATTTCATTCGAGAAATGATTGTTCTTACCGATATCATGGGAAATTAGTTCTTCCTCCTCTATATTTGATTTCGAAAGAGATAGTAATTAAGTTATTTGAACCTTATAGGATCGGATTGTTGGAAGTGACATTGTAATTAAATTATTTTTCTAAGTGTTGTACCTTCATGCAAATGAAATACAAATATTTCGTGGGTCTTCCAATCTTGGTACTTTTAGGAGAATTGAAATCAGCTTGAACAATTCTTGATGAGTCCAAAGAAGATGGTTGTTTTCTTAGTGAAGGTTAAGGGCGGAAATGTTCTCTCTTTGTTGTTGAATTTGGTGAGATAGCATTAGGGGCTTATGTGATTTATGATTGGACTTGTTGTAGGTAACAGATGAATAAAATGTTATTTTGAACGGGATACGTTCATAGGATTAGAAAGTCATGTGATTAATTGACTGTATGATTGAATAATTGTTTATCTGTTTAGCATACAGTGAAAGAAATATGGTTTCTTTAGTATGGTAAATATATGGTATACATCCTTATACTGTTTGATCTTGGATGAACATAATGTGGTACTAACCTGTTTTGGATTTTCATATGAGCCTGATTCAAATGAAATATGGATATGGATGATGAATTCTTCCCTGTTTTCATTAAAGCTGATTATGAATGAAATTACTCTACTGCTGGAAAGTGAATTCTGAATGGATTTTGTAAGTTTCACTCTGAACTGTTATCTTGATTTGTGTTTCGTTTGGATTCCATTTTTAGAACAGCCATTTGGAAAGAAATAGGGTCATGGATGAATGACTGGGAAAAATGATCTGTTCTTCTTTTATTCAGTTGGAAATCTATAATTCGTTGGTAACGAATCTTGTAGTGCTTAGATATGAGCGACTATATGCATTGCTGTTCGCTTTCTTATTATCGTGCTTGATTGCTTGGATTCTAATATGATGCATGAACTGAAAGGAAAGTAAAGAGGTTTACATTTCAGTTAGTTTCATCCTTGCATTTATTATTAATGAAAGGCGTGGAAAGGATAACAGTATGTTATATCAGCAGCAAGCTATTTGTATTTCTAACTTTGTAATTATTGTGAATTAAGACTTGTAACGGTTATGTGGAAATGGGACAGCAGTCCTTTGGCTGATTGTGATGATATTTTGATAGTTCAGTTGTTATGCTGATCTTTCTTTTGTGCCTATTTCGTGATTGATGTTTTACTGTCGTTTCATAAAAGCAGGGTTCTTTTATTGAGACAGTTAGTTGAAGCACCTTATTTTAAGGATAAGTGCTTAATATGCTCAGTTCATTGAACTGACCCGTGCAAATCATTTTGCAGATGGAATTTGATTAGAATGAAGACATGGCTATTTTCTGATGCTTCTTGATTAGCTGAAAGATGAATTGTAATTGTTGCTTTTATTCCTCTTCGAGGAATTGTGGAAAGAAGAAAGTATATTCTTCTATCTATGAGTTGTATTGATGTTTTATGTAAACCATGCCCATTCAGTTGGATTGGAAAATGTATAGATTATGACATGAAATGTTGAATACAATTACAAGTGTGATATTTTAATAATTATATCAGTTTGATATTGTTGGCTAAATTGGAAATATAATGTTATTTCTTGATTTGGATTTGCTTCATTGTCCTTGGATGGATGTTAAATGAAACTGATATCTATTCTTATCTAAATGCAACTTTTAAGTTGAAAAATGCAATTAGTTCATACTTGGGTAAAGATGAATTTTTAATTGACATTAAAAAGGTTTAAGAAGAATATGATTCCATAATCGAAAGGGTATTCAGGATTAGCTTAGGAGCTAAGGAATATCAATTAATTTCGGAGTATTCGAACTTCGCTTTCGAACTCCATTAATGATCTCGTATGCTAAATTCAGAATAAAGGATATAGGATAAGTATATCCATAACTAATGGACCTTAACTATATAACGTTAAGGAGAACAAATGAATACATTCTTGGGAATTAGACCTCGTTTAAATGACGTCTAATAAGTTAGTATTCTGAATTTAGTTACAGTTGGGAAAATCTTGGCTAAGTTTAATAGGTTAAACTTATCACGTCCGTCGGTACGGACTGCTTAATCCAATGATTAAGAAGTGAACCAAGTAGGGAAATGTAGCCCTTCGATACGAAGGAGAAGATGCATAGCAAGCTAATGGATGGATTTAGTCCCTCTTAGCTATATACAACTGTAATGGAAACGAGGATCAAGGGATCAACATGGATGCTGAAAGTTGATTCTTAATTATTAAATCGTATCCAAATCACTTGAGCAGGATGTGTATTCTCGATGGGAGGATTCTGTAGGACATTGGCATACGCCAGCTACAGCAAGGTGTCTCCATGAAGACGGGGTCTTCATGACGACACAATGTTGCAGCTGACATATTGCAATGCCCTCCCGAATTAAAACATCAAGAATACATAGGCTGAATGTGTAACTCTTAGCAGGGGATAGGAGTATGATCTGGTATACGGAGTGACTCCGGAATACTAAAGATAACTAGACACACGGAGTCGTGGGGAAACGACACCGTATGTCTGCGTATCTTTAGTTACCAGGAGTGCCTTCCTATATTCGTTCATATTACTAGTTGGAATTGGAAGTTTAAAACTGACCTTAAACGAAGAGGACTGGTAGGAACCAGGAAAGACCATTCTAGATAACAGGTGAAGTGAAGTGAAGGACGTATTCCGTTGATGTGTATCACATCCAGGAATATGATCATGCAAAGCATGTGAAAATCTTTGGCCAAAGTATCGCAATTGCTGGTTGCGTTGTCCTTATCACTTAATTTAAGATGCAGGATGTCAGATGAATATCAGTAACAGATATTCAGATAGGCTTCTTAAATGGATCACTTCGATAACCGGAAATGGTTATGAGAATAGGTATATATAATATACTATGCATAAACGAACATGAAGGATCGGTTGTTGCCGAGTCATGAAATGAAGGATCGGTTGTTGCCGAGTCATGAAATGAAGGATCGTTGAAACTCCGAGCCATGAAAATGGAAGATCGGCAGTTCCTCGAGTCATTTACAGTAGCATATAGAATCTGTTATAAGATTGAATGGCATTGAATGTGTGTTCCATATTGTAAATATGCGAACAGGGAACATTCGTTTTAAAAAGAAATTGTGTGATCCAAACTGTGTTGTTTGGGCAGAGAACAATTATTAAAACTTGAACGTGTGTTTGAATTTTATAATTCCTAATTATGGTACGTGATCAATGGACCAACTGTCTCCCAAACTTACCCCAATAGTCAAAATTATTTTGTGGATGAAAGGTTTGCAAGGTTACCTCTGTCATTTTTGCATCAACATTTTTACCTTGTGGATATTTGGGCAAGAATACCTACCAATTGAAATAGGGAAATACATTCCCACCTTGTGAAACTTATTTTGGATTTGATGGTAATCCAACAACTATAAAACTAATTGGAAAAGAATCCATTTGTTAGTAGGGCACCTCGGAAACTTTCTTGGGGCACCTATGAAACCTAGAATCCAAATGTAGGTGAATGTAGGAAACTGAAATTAGATTGCTCCCCATTCTCACACCTCTTAGAAAGCCTCATCGGAAACCCTATGATTGTATATTTCTTTGTCAAAACGATAGAGGATGATAGCAAAGAAAGAGTCGTTGACTCTTTGGAAATGCTTGTTTCCCTCATCCAAAGTGAGTTGGCGATAAAAATTGTATATTTGGGAGGTGCTATGAACACCCCTAGTGTTCAATCCAACAAAATTTCCCATAGCAATTGCCGCATATACCAGAAAGTATGTCATATAGAAAGTCTTTGTTTCTGACACTTTGCCCAACTGATAGCAAATGTTGCTACTAATATGCTCACCCCATTAGATAAACTTGTCATTCTTCTTGATAGTTTCTATGTATGAAAAAATCCATTCCTATAATTCCTTTACAGAACAAAGCCCTGAAACTCTGCTTAGAAGCACAATGAGATCGTTGACATCTTAAATAAAATATGATTGATGTATAGTTTTGGGTAATTTGGTAAAATTCTAAGTCATATAGGATTTCATCATAACCTTTGAGCATACTTATTTTTATCCCAGTGTTCCACTACTATTTCTTGTGAAATTTTGGCGTAATCTTGAACCTCGAAGTTTGAATAAGTCCTCAAATAAATCTGGGTCCAAATGGATCACCACATTATCATCACTATCTCTAATTGACATGGAGTCCTCATTGTAGTGGGTCACTGGCAACTATGACAAACTCGGGAATTACACATATGCATGAAAAATAGTGGCAAGGAAAGACCAATTTCATAGATGGCCTACATCTATGGATTCTTGTTCATGGCCTTTAATCTCTCCCAGAACTTGGGAAGATCAATTTGTCCTAGATCAGTGTCCCCAATATTTCCTAAGTCGGAGGATGCATAAGATTGGGGAGTAACCCCAAGAAATGTGTACTTCATCTTCTATTTTCCCTTTGAAGTGGAGGAAGACATCAAAACTTGTGTTTCAAGAGCTGAATGTCATAGAAATTCCAAAAACCTAAAAAAAAAAGAAAACTCTGAAACTCCAAACCGAAAAATTATGAAAGGAATCACCGAATCAAAATCCCCGAAAGAGTTTTCTGAACTGAAATTTATGAAATCAAAACTATGAAAGAAATATCTGAAAATAGCTTTTTCAAAAAAATGTCCCGAAGCTGAGAGTCTCAAAAACTTGAAAGCAACAACATCTCTCTCTAAGCAACAGTTCTACGAAATTAAAAACAATAGTTCCTCAAGCTGAAAACTCAAGATTTTCACCGAAGGAGTTCTCTGAATGATTTTCCCACCTTGTGATCTCCCGAAGGAATTATCTAAAATGAATTTTCAAAAAAATTATTTCGAATGATTTTGGAGGAAACTGCAAAACAAATGTTAAATCACCAAGTGAAAATCGAGAAATGAAAGGAAGTATGAGAGGCCTAAAAGATCTTTTGAACAACCTTGAAAACCTGGAGGAAACTCAAAAATGAAACATGGTGAACCAAAAGAATGACATCACAAAAATGTAGAGGGAAACCAAAAGAAAACCCAAATGAGGAGAAAATGGAGGAAAAAGACCTAAAACCAAAAGAAAATTAAACAAAAAACATACCTTGAAAAAGACATCACAAAGTACAAGAATGAAATGTCAGAGTGAATGTGTCAGGTAAAAATGACAAGTAAAAATCCAAGTTTATATAGAAATCCTGATATTAATGGTAAAAATTTGATCCATATGGAGGTAGGTGGAAATTAATTATGCACAAAATTTCTGAAGTTCTAAAACCCAAAGCCTAAAATTCCAAAAATTCAGGATTTCGGACTTTGGAAAAATGGGAAGCAAAAAGATGAATTGGTGATTGAAAAGTTTGAAACCCAAAAACTTGAAAGTCCAAAATTCTGACTTTTGGAAATTCAAACTTTGGAAAACTTCAAGTAAAAATCCTAAAAATGACTCGGAGAACTCCGAAACCCAAAACCCGAAAGTTCAAAAATTCAGACTTTTGGAAATTCGAATTTAGAAAACTTCAAGTAAAAATCCTAAAATGACTTGTAGAACTCCGAAAACTGAAACCCGAAAGTCTGAAAATTCAGACTTTCGGAAATTTAGACTTCGGAAGTCTGAGAGGGATTTAGATGAAATGAGCCAAAAAGTTCTCGAAACTTGAAAAACCCAAAGGTCTGAAAATTCAGACTTTTGGAGTTTCAGACTTTGGAAAATTTCAAATGAAATTCTGAAACTGAGCTTAAAAACTCCAAAAGGAAAAAAATATGAAGTCTGAAAATTGAAAATTTTCAAATTCTTAGCCTTAGCAAAAATTCACTATGTGAGGATTTCTTTTCAAAAAAACCATTAGTTTGACATATAGCCTTCTTCTGGGTAGGTTAAATGGTTAAATTTTTTTGCAATCTCTAGGGAAATATTACATGCTAAGATTTTAGACCAGTAGCCTTAAGAAAAACATAAGGCAAAGGAGTCTAAAAACCAAAACAAAATAGAAAACACACAAGCAAAAGAAAAGAGAAACAAAACAATGTGTAGAGCACTTGGAGGAAAAAAAAAGCTGTCAGACAGATGGAACCTCCTCAAAAGAAATCTTTGAGGTGTATCCCATTCACATGAATGGGAAATTCTTCTCCATTGAGTCTGGATAGGAAAAATGAATTTTCCTCTTTACAAATTGTAATATCTATAGGGTCTACTCCAAAGAGCATCAAAATTGGCATGCTTGCCTGGTTTTACGTGATCTTCATCCCATTTTAGAACCAAATCCCCTTCCCTAAAAAACCTATCAGAGGCATTCCTGTCAAAGGATTTCTTAACTTGAGCTTGATGCTCTGTCAACGTATTCATGGTAGTGTTTTGAATCTCCTCTAGTTCCATGAGTTCTGAAAACCTTACTATTAAGGCCCCATCCTCCATAACTTCAAGCCAATAAGCCAAATCCAAGGAAGGAATTTCCAAGGAAAGTGACAAATTTGCTTCCATTCCATATACAAGCATAAAATGTGAAACCCCAATGGATTTTTTAGGTTTTATTAGATCTTCCTACAAAGCAACCTTAAGCTGCGTATTCCAGGTCCTTTTATTAGCCTCCATTATGCGCTTGATGATCCTTATTAGGTTCTTATTGCTAGATTCGGCTAACCCATTTCCCTGTGGATAGTAGTTAGACGAAGTCTTGAGATAGACCATGTTATTGACAACCCATTCAGTTATTTTCATCCCAAGAAATGCCATTGCATTGTCAGAGATAATAGTAAATGGAACATTGAACCTTGTCGTGATATTCTCCAAGAATTCAAGGACAACTTTTTCATTGCTCTCCTTCAAGGCCACCACTTCTATCTAGCGGGTGAAATAATTTGTTGTAGTAAGGACCCATTTATATCCTTCACTGGATGGAGGATTGATCATACCAATAAAATCCAACCCCCATTGAATAAAGGGTTGATCCACCAACAGAATGTTATGGGAAAGCTTCCAGCTTTCTGCTTTCCTGCAAAAAGAGCACACTCCTTACATTTCCTTACCCAAAAATGGGCATCTTTGAACAAGTCTGGCCAGTAGTAACCAGCTCACATGATCTTGGTAGCAGTCATTCATGTTGAGTAATGTCCTCCTAACAACCCATTGTGGAACTCCTCCAATATCTTGTTCACTTTCTCTGGTTTGATGCAGTGTAAAAGAACGTCATTCAAATCCTTTTGGAAAATAATGCCATCTACCACAACATATGGAATAGACCAGGAGATGGAAAGTATGTCGTTGAATCTTATCCATATTTGGAGGATATACTCTCGAGAGGAGGAAATTTTCCATCTTAGTTAACCAATCAATCTGATCATTTCCTTCATCAATATTGAAGAGTGCAACATCCTTAATTTCCATGTCTATAGCCAACTGCTAGCATAACCCCTTGACTATGAAAATTTTATTGACTTTAATGTGTACATCATACTCCATTACTTTATTGATCCACCCAGAATGTTTCTCATTCATCTCCTTATTCAACAAAAACTCTTTAATGCTAGGATGAGAAACCATCAAGTGTACCTTGTTGTTGGACAACATGTGCCTAAAATTTTTCGAGCTCGAATGACCACAAAGACCTATTTTTTGACGAAAGAATACTTGAGCTCATATTCCTTGAGAGACTAATTGAAGAAGGAAATTGGTTTCTCCATCAGATCATCATTCTAGAGTGAGGATACCTAAAATACTCTCATGACCTATGAAAGCATAGAGAATAAAATCCTTGTCAAACCGGGGTTTACCAATGTAGGAGCTTGGGAAATAGTAGTTTTGATAGCCTCAAATTTCTCTCCCTTATTTTGTCCATGAGAAAGGAATGTTCTTTTTAAGCATGGTTGTCAGTGGCTTGGTTAATGTTGCAAATTGGGGAATGAATCTCTGAACAAATTTTATAGTTCTCGGAAACTCTGGAGACCTTTCTTGTGACTTGGGAGGGATAGAGACAAAATTGACTAAATCCTGGCTAGGTCAATTGAGAGTCCTTCAACTGAAACAATATACCCCAATAACTTGCCTTCTTGAACTGTAAAATGCATTTTTAGGGTTTAGTGAGACCCCAAACTCTCTACACCTTCGAAAAACTTTCCTTAGATGCACAATATGATCTTCGGCATGTTTGGAATAGACAATTATATCATCAAGGTAAACCAAGATCATATCATTTATGAGTCCTTTAAATTCCATGTCCATGGCTCTTTGAAAGGTAGCCCCTGCATTGGATAATCCAAAAGGCATTTTGTTGTATGCATATGTGCCCCACTTAGTGGTGAAATCCATTTTGAATTGATTAGATTCTTGGACTAGAATCTGATTGTACCCTGAATAGCCATCCGAAAAGAAAACCTTTGAGCTCCTACCACTATTTAGAGGATCTGTTCCATTGATAGAAGAGGGTAATGATCCTTTAATGAGGCACGGTTCAAATCCCTGAAATCTACACAAAGCTAGATCTCTCTATTCTTTTTCCTTACGGGAACTAGATTAGCTACCCACAATGAATGCTTGATGGGAAAAATTATGTAGGATTTGATAAGCTTGGTTAGCTCTTTCCTCATTAATGGCTCAACCTTGGGATTAATTATCCTTTATTTTTGATGAACAAGCTTAGAGTTCAGATCCAGTTCAATCATGTGTTGAGCTAGGCCTGGGTCATAACCACACAGGTCTTTATAGCTCCATGTGAAAATATCATAATATTCTTGACATAATTAAATGAAATATTCCTTTTCCTGAGTAGTGCATACCTTACCAATCTTTAAACATTTCTCACTTGGCCACCTCAACTTCCTCAAAATATTCTTCTTTGACCACCATATTTGTATTTTGTCGTTTGTCTGGTCATTCAAATTGAAGATAGATTCAAGCATGACCAAGACTTTTGAAATTTGTTTCCTTTCAACTAAATGACGTGGTCACCATAGGATTCATGTAATTTACCTTGGTGTTTGGCGGTGAAATCTACTTCTTGTTATAGAAAAAGAACAATCTACTCATCACTATCAAAAACCCGCTAATCATATACATTATCTTGTACCGGATGATAATGACCATTTTGATTTCTTTACCCTTCCTTCATGATGTCCACAGGTATATCATATTGAGATGTGATAGTAGCAAGCTTGTCAACATCTTTATTTTGATTTCTAGGAACCACACGAATTCCAAAAGCTTCAAACTCCTCTATTAGGTCCCAAACTCGATTCTTATATGATCTTAAGAGATCATTCTTTGATGCATTGTGAGATGTTACTTGATGAACCACCGATTCCCTATCACCAAAAATGATAAGGGATTTGATTCCTCTTTGTTGGGCCAGCTTTCAACCCTTGTATAAGAGCCTCATACTCGGTGACATTATTAGTACATGCAACTGAATTACAATCGAAAAGATGAGAAATATTTATCTCCTCCTAGAGAAATTAACATGAATCTTACACTGAGATCCATTTTAATTCCTTGAACCATTGAAGAATAGTTTCAATAGTCCTTCGGAATCACTCAGTGCCTTAACCAACTGAGGCATGGTTTTATCTTGTTCATATATAAAATAAGTTCCCAATCTGGTCTCATCCAAAAACAACAGACCAGATTCTTCGTTAGCCAATAAATCAACATACAGGTCATATTGATGGTCTATAATTACCTCATCAAGCACTATATCAGCACCTTCTCTCAAGAGTGGTTGGTTCATGATCCAAAACTCTTCTTCTAGGTCATAAATGGCGTAGTTACCATTTATGGGTTGGGCGTGTATGGTTCCACATGGGTAGGAGAAATTGGTTCTACTCTTATAGTTACCTTCATCCCATAACGAGTTCTCAAGATCATATGTGACCATCTTCACAATAAATAGCCACCCATCTTGGTAGTGAAATATCATGATAAGAAAATGGCAAAAAGAGGTGGAAGATCAATAACTGATATGTCTTGTGTAAACGACAAGCTAGGACAAGTGTGAACAGTAAGATGAAGTTCCTTGATGATTGCAACTGTCTTGACTACAGTACCATCCAACTAGACAACTCCTTTTGAAATTGGGGTATATGGGATACCCAACACATCTACAATCTGTTTAGGCATGACAGAGCTACTGGCTCTAGAATCGATCATACAATTATGAACCAAATGATCACCAATGATTAGAGAGATATAAAATGGTGGCGGTTTATTGGCCCTAGGAATCCCTTTTGCTTCTAGTTGACACAAACTGGTTGCTTTATGGATGCTCCATGACTTGAGGTTTTATTAGTAGTGCCGAAGCTATTCAAAGCTTCTCACAGAAAATTCCACGCGACGGAATTGAGAGTGCATCCCACATGGTGACACTCAAATTAGTATTTTTCATCTGCTCCACAATACTGAATGGTATTGCCCCTACTTTTCTGATAACCTTTTGAGCGCTAGAATCCTCCTTTGGGAAATGTTTATTGGGCACTGTAATACCTGCAGGTCCATCACCCTTTGAAGGCTGATTGGTAGGCATTTCGTAATTTCTTCCCTACATCTTTATCTCACATGATTGTGCCTAAGGACTTGCAAGGAGGTGCTTGCTCAATTTTTGGAAGTTTGCTGCTCAGTTGTGGAATTTTGAGGATCTATTTCCCTCTTCTTAGAATGTGTATTTGTAGCTACTATGGATGTGTCGGTATTTAGTCCACAAAAATCATCGGCTTGCCAATTTAGTAACGTGGTTTCCTTAGTGATCTGGGCTTGACTATCTTGGGCTGCTGGTTCAGCCGATGAGTTAGATGGGGTTGATATACCTTGGACCATAAGAGCTTGACTCAAAACTCCATTTGGGAAGAGGTTATGATTATGGGGTAGAGAACAGGGATAGCACCACTCATAGTCTTGAACGAGGTTATTCTGGACTGGAACTATGGCTCTGCAGACGCAGCTAGCGGCTAAGGAATTCCGTGAAGTTCAAAGGCTTCAAATTTGTAGCTTGGGTTATGGTTTGGCTCTATGGATAATTTTTTTCCTTGGAATGGAGGATGGTTCATCTAATATTGGGGTTGAAAGGGGCGAGCATACTAGGACTGCTACCTCTTCATTGCTACGAGTTCATTCCCAAAAGTTTGTAATAGTGACTTTACCTCAGCCAAATCATTTGAGGGATTGGATGCATGCATGGCTACTAGAATAGAAGTTGTTAGAATTGGGGCAATGACTAGCTGTTGGCTTGCAAGCTCTACAAAAATAGGAATGGGAGGCCTAGGAGAAATTTTACCTGCTTGAATCAAGTAATTCTCATCTCGTATGAAAAATTCGTAAGCATCAGGGATAACGCTCCCTCCCATGGACTGAATCATTATAGCGAAATCACTATTCAATGTCCGTAAGTAATATAGAAATGCAATTTCATGGGATGGCCTTACAAGTTCTAGGGATCTGTTTCCAAGTCTTGTCAAAATGGAGGTTGAAATCACTCATATACTCTTGAGGGGACCACTTGATAGTATGAAATTGTTCTACAAGCGAGAGATTATCACTTTTGTCCTCAAACTGTTTACACAACTTTGTGCCTAAATTGTTCCAAGTGGTAACGGATCTAGTAACTAAACTCACGGAACCATTGAAGTGCTCTACCTTTGAATGAAGTAGTAAGGAGTCAAACTACCATGTTATCTTCCGTGATATTATGTACTGCGCAGATGCTAGCTACATCTAGTATGTGCTCCTAAGGTGAAACATTAGTCTCCCTAGTGTAAAATGGTAAAATTTTCAAGGCAGTTGTTGGTATGGCATCTCTTTGTGCTAACAACAAAGGACTACTGGTATTGAACAGAGGACAAGTATTGGCTACCATGACATTCAAAATCTGGTTGTGTCTTGATGGGAAAAAATGTCTTTCAGGAGGAGTTGAATGCCCTCTATGAGGTAAAGTGGCAACTGATGATACTGAAATATTTCTTCCCCTTCTTCTTGGGGAGACAAAGAAAGCTCTATATGATTATAATTGTCTTGCCTTGAAGAAGATCTTGTGTGAATTCTTCGCATAAGTTGATGTACTAAACTTTGAAATCTAGAGAGATGGAGTCACTAAGTACCTTCATTAATGGAATGAGAAGAGAAGTACCAACTCTCTATCCCACCGAGCATGCCAAAACTATTGTCTCTAAATCACTACACCCCCCAAATGGCTTGGGAATTAATCATGACATTCGGTGTGATTGGGACACATGGGATCACCTCTCAACTGTGGGACTTACACTTGAGGTGAACCTTCGGAGAAGGCTGGCTTCCTCTTCCTAAACTAAACACAACACTACTTCTGATGTAAGAAAGATGGCTAACTAGACCTATACTAATATTTCATGGGATTAGGGAGAGAGAATGCAAGGAAATAAAATCTATGCTAGAAGTGGTGATGCACCAAGAAAAGGGATGTTCAACTTCCGAAGGGTTAATGTGGGTAGGATGCTTGCATCATTTTCCACCTTCACCTATTGCAACTTGGAAAGGGTATAAAAATACCATAGACTAGAAGCACACGTTCCTTTATTAAAATTTAAACATACACAATAGAAAGATAAACTTTAATTTGATACACAAATAATTTATCCAGAGGATAATCACAAGCACATGTCAATTATACACTTAAGTGACAATAATAATGCAACTCTTAATCAACAGAAGGAAAATATTTTTCACAACCAACAAAAGTAACCACACTATTCTTTTCACAACATGAAACGATAATCTGAAATAAAGGTAAACTAATCAATAATGCCAAGGAATTGAACTCACAAGGCATAATATGACTAACCATTCAACACAATAAAGAAACTATATTTAAGTGTAAGGAAATTCTGAATATAATTAAAAGGTTTCAACAAATCTCTGAAAGCACTCTTCCAAGCTTGAAGACCAACTTCACCAAAAATCTCTAAAAAATGTATATCAAATAATGGTAGCACTCCACTACTTATAAGTTCCTAGGTTTGAGTCATTACAGCTTGGGATTTTAATAACATTTAACTAAAAATAGTAATGTCATTAATAAAAGGGAACATGATCCCATAAAAATAGGAAATTTTTTGTAAAAAATTGACTAAGTCAACCCTACAACTTTGATTCCAAAGCTTGAACTTGTCCTTTCATGGCCACTCAACTTTTCCCTGATTCATCTGCATCTCCTTTCTCTGCAAGTTTTTGTTTTCCTTCTTCCCATATAGCCATTCAGTGTCTGTACTCGAAGAAACACTTGATAACACCCTGAGTTTCTTCATCTCTAAGTCCACACACATAGTGATTCACTATATATGTTGTCTCATCTCTTTCAAGGTCCTTGCTAGAAACCTTCGAAGTTTATTTGTGACTTTCTTTAGTCTCCCTATGAAATTTTTACATAATACTAATCGGTCAATGGAGTCACTATTGAAATTCTTCGTGATGTCATTGTCCCACTTCACCAAATCTTTGAAATTTTCCTTAATTTGATCCTCAGGAAGAGCATCAATATTTTCATTGAAGAACTTGTAGTTGGTATTTTCAAAATCCTCTGAGATATCATTGAGGGAATCTGTAATCTCCACTCGCTTCTCCTCCAATTTCTTAATCAGATCTTGTAATACCTGACACCAAAATTCCATAGCCTTTTGATATTTGAATAATTTAGAGGCATCATCAATCACCTCTTCCTAAAGAAGCAAGTCAGAATCTTCCTCTCTAATGTCACTCCATGTTGCCAAAGTTAAATTTAAATTATTATTATCCTTAGATAATGATTCATCCATCTTATTAATGGTAACTTTTGCAACCTGCAAATCATTATAAATTTTAATGACTTCCTTGATCAAAGGATTGGCTTCCTGCAGGATTATTTCCATCCATCCACTCACTGATCTCCCTTTCTGGCCTAGCTTCTTGAGCTCATGATAAGAAATATCATCAATTGTAGATGAAATTTTCATATTTGTAGTAGTTGAGATGTTAGTGAATGGAGTGAGTTGGGTTACCCTACACAGCAAAGGTCTGAATGAGCTACCCGACCTTGGCCTTGAGCTCATCCTTGGTAGCCCTATCTTTGCCATATTTCTCCAAAAGGGCCCCAAGAGCGGTGTGTACATCTTGCTTAGCTCCTTCATTATTAGCCTTCCCCACCGAGAACTTTGATATTCAATAATCTGCCAATGTGATGGTTTCTTTAGTTTTCCCCTCAATAGGGGTAGCCACTTCTATCACACACTCTCCAGATGGATTAACCATCATACTTGATACGGTTCTTGGTCTCTTGGTTTGTCTTTTGGGCATGGACTAAAATATACTCATGCGATATATAAAATATCCTAGAGGAACCTTTTTCTTTTGCTTAGGGGTCTATCTAAATAGCTACTCTAGTATGGCTAGAGCCGATGAAGATGGAGTAGTAGATCCAATACCTGAAGCATCAGTTAGAGCAAGATCACTAGAAATACTAGTTGATATCGAGCGAAGGTAGAAATTATGGAAGGTGTGGATGTAAGAACAAATATAGGAGTTGACAAAGCAATGATGGCGGTTGTAATTGAAGAAAATGGGAGTGTTAAGGGAAATGAAGAGGAAATGGGTGACCCATATTCTCCCCGTGATATAGAACTGGAAGTGAAGAGAATACCTAGACCATAGAAGGGGATGTGAAAGAAGAAATGATGGTGGAAGTGGAAAGGAATGATACCGGAAGTGATAATGGAGGAAGGGGAAGATGAGATGACTCTAGAATGACACTAACAAAGTCACTGACTTCAACTACCTTTGTAATTGGTACTACATATGATGTAATCTTGGGAGTAGCAGACCTAGAGAGAGATGAGCCACCAAGAACAAATGAGATATTCTTTGGAATGGTAGGAACCCTTTGAGTTGACCTCTTGCCTTTTGTGGGTGTTGCTTGGTTTATTGCTGATGTAGACCCTATATTTGTAGGTTAATTTTCCCCTTTAGGTGATATTCCCAAGGTGGCCAACCAACTGAAAGTCCTTTTAGAATGGGTCCCACCCTTTCCTTAGTATTGTTGCATTCTTCCACATACCAATCAACCCATGGCAGTGGTTGATTGGAAATATTATCACTCTTGTATGATGAATCTAGGACATGTCCTTTGGTACATCAACCAATCCAAATTGCCAAACTTCATCGAGGGTTAACCTTTCATAATCCCTTTGCCACATGATGTACTCGTCCCAAAAATGAATCCATATATCTTCTAATTGTGGTACGTGAGCACTGGACTGACTGTCTCCCCAAACTTACCCCAATAGTCAAAATTAGTCTGCGGATGAAAGGTCCGCAGGGTTACCTCAACCATTTCTGCATCAACATTTTTTTCCTTATGGATATTTGGGCAAGAATACCTACTAATCAAAATAGGGAAATGCATTCCCACCTTGTGATGCTTATTTTGGATTCAATGGTAATCCAAAAACTATCAAACTAATTCCAAAAGAATCCATTTGTTAGTAGGGCACCTCGGAAACTTGCTTGGGGGCACCTATGAAACCTAGGATCCGAATGTAGGTGAATGTAGGAAACTGAAAGTAGATTGCTCCCCATTCTCGCACCTCTTAGAAAGCCTCATCGAAACCCTCCAATTGTATAGTTATTTGTCAAAATGATAGAGGATGATAGCGAAGAAAGTGTTGTTGACTCTTTGGAAATGCTTGCTCCCCTCATCCAGAGTGAGTTGGGGATAAAAATTGTATATTTGGGAGGTGCTACAAACACCCCTGGTATTCAATCCCATAAAATCTCCCATAGCAGCAGCCACATATACCAAAAAAGATGTCATGTAGAAAGTCTTTGTTTCTAACACTTTTCCCAACTGATAGTGAATGTTGCTACTAATATGCTCACCCCATTGGATAAACTCATCATTCTTCTTGATAGTTTCTATGTATAAAAACATCCATTCCTAGAATTCCTTTACAGAAGGAAGACCTAAAACTCTACTTAGAAGCACAATGAGATCATTGACCTCTTGAATAAAATTTGATCGATGTATAGTTTTGGGTAATTTGGCAAAATTCTTAGTCAGATAGGATTTCATCATAACCTTTGAGCATACTTCTTCTTTTTTATCCCAGTGTTCCACTGCTATTTTTGGTGAAATTGTGGCGTAATCTTGAACGTCTGGAAGTTTAAACAAGTCCTCAAAGAAATCTGGGTCCAAATAGATCACCACCTTATCATCACTATCTCTAATTGACATGGAGTCCTCATCATACTAGGCTACTATAGCTATGATAAACTCTGGGAATTTCGAGATGTGGGAAAACGCAGGTAAGGGCAAGACCACTTTTGTAGATGGCCTACATCCATGGCTTCTTGTTCGGGGCCTTTAATCTCTCCCAGAACTCGAGAAGATCAATTTTCCTAGATCAGTGTCCCCAATATTTCCTAAGTTGGAGGATAGGCAGGATTGGGGAGCAACCCCAAGAAATGTGTACTTCATCTTCTCTTTTCCTTTTGAAGTGGAGGCAGACATCAAAACCTGTGTTTTAGGAGCTGAATGTCACAGAAATTCTGAAAACCTAAACAAAAAGAAAACTCTAAAATTTTGAACCGAAAAATTCTGAAAGGAATCACCGAATCGAAATCCTGAAAGAGTTTTCCAAACTGAAACTTATGAAATCAAAACTCCGAAAGAAATCTCCGAAATGAATTTTTCTGAAAGTAGCTTTTCCGAAAAAGTTTCTTAAAGCCATAGGTCCCAAAAACCTAAAAGCAACAATTCTCTGAAGAAATAGTTCTCTGAAATTATGAAAAAATAGTTACGAGGCTGAAAACTCAATATTATCACTTTGAAGGAGTTCTCCAAATGATTTTTCTGCCTTGTGATCTCCTAAAGGAATTCTTCGAAATGAATTTTTTGAATAATTCTTTACAATGATTCTGGAGGAAATTACAAAACAAATGCTAAATCGCCAAGCTGGAAATCAAGAAATGAAAGGAAGTATGAGAGGCCTAAAAAGATATTTTGAAAAACCTTCAAAACCTAGAGGAAACTCACAAAATGAAACATGGTGAACTAATTGATCAATATCACAAAAAACGTAAAGGAAAACCAAAAGAAATCCCAAATGAGGAGAAAACGAGGGAAAAGACCTAAAATAATAAAAAAACATTAGTCGACATATAGCCTTCTTTTGGGTAGGATCAATGGTTAACAAGATGCAAGATGGAGAAGCTATTTCCAACAATGGAGAATGGCTCAAGGTAAAAATGCTAATAGTTTTCACTATTCAAAGCTTGGTGAAAAAGAAAGTAAGGAGGGTTCCTTATATAGCTTTCTGAAGAAAGAAAGGCTAGCAAATTGATGAATGTGGTATAAAGGTAAAACAATATTAGGAATGGATAACGTTGCTTTATAAAAGGTAATCTTGATTTAGAAGAGTTTAATTTGTCATTAGTAAGTCATGGGAGTTGGGGATGTTTTAATTAATCAAAGGTGATTAATTAATAGGTAGAGGTAAGCTTATAGAAGCTAACTAGAGGAAAATTAGTATGATTTGCGAGATGCAAGACAAGAATTTGATCTAATAAATGGTAATTCATTAATTTAGAGTTACGAGTGTAATCAATTAATAATAATTAATTAACCCAAGTAGAAGCGAGATATTAATTAACGAAAGATCATTAATTAGAATCCTTAATGATATGAAGAATAATTAATTAACGAAAGGTCGTTAATTAACGAATATGAAGAGGAATGTTAGCTAATTAGCGGAAAAGTGCTAATTATTACAAAAATGACAAGAAAGAGGATAATTAGTGCAATCTTAGCATTAAATCCTACGTAAGTGGATTTTAGGTGTCTAAAACATATACCATAATAATAATTACACCTCATCATCACTATCACTCTCGGTTAGTGCGAGATCCCTAGAAATAGATGCCTCACCATTAACTCTGCACCACTGTTCACAACCACGATACCTCTCCACTTGCCTACGAAATAAGGTGTTCTCTATATAATTCTTTGATAAATGCCGCTACAAATCCATGTATCATGTGAACACATCCTGTGTTAAGGGACCACCACCGAAAGCCTCTCAGGCTCATTAAGTCTCCTTGCATGCCTTTTTCTCTCACTCGATGTACAATATATGTTGTGGCTGCTATGACCACTAACTTGGAAAAATGTGAATGATTGTACACTATATCATCCACTTACTCAGCTATGCCTCCACCAAGTACATCGGTTGGCACATTCCGCGTCATTGTGTGGAGAGATGTGTCTCTACTATTAGGGACTAATACGCATCTCCTACAAAATAAATAACACAACACATAAGACAACCATTACTAAGCCATAAGCCAACAATAAAATACATCACACACACACACACACACACACACACATATAGAAATGCTACCACATTATCGAGGGTATGTGCTTCCCCTCTCGTACTCCTCCTGTGGTAATCCCATTCCATCTATAAAAGCTGAAACAACAATACCCATCGATGTTCTATCCACCATCTTTGGTACTCCTCCATTTAACGTGCATTGTATGTGTCTATCACCTCTATTTCCACCTCTACCTCATCCGGCCCAGGAGGTACTAGTTGCTTTGTTGCGGTCCCTAGTCTTGCTTTGGACCTCTTGGGTGTTATGATATCTCTCAACCATATATATGGCTCACGGTGCACATACCGATCCATGCCAAACTTTTGCGATACTCTCTCCATGTAGAATAGTTACGCCGCACTTGGGAATTGATCCTCTAACCACATAGTTCTCCAAATACACTGAAACTCTACAACATCCTTACATCCTACATAGTCATGGTATGGAATCCATGTAGCTACATCGGGCCCCATCTTATCTATCAGTGCCTTGTAGGTATCTGTGTTCATCCTATTCATATGAATATTAATCCACCTTCTCGCATATATCTCGGCCTAGCCCACTCTCCTTGTGGACCTCCAACTGGTCTCAATATGGCTATATGATCATATGCCTATACGTGTAATAGTGTAGTGGCTCCTATCCCACCACCATGCTCATCATGAGTAAATCGGTATATATCTCTATATAGGTGGGCCAACACACACCGCACCCATGTATATCTAGTACCCTCCTCCTCTATCCACTAACATATTTCATGCATCTTATACAAGATTCCTACACCTCCTCCCTCCGCTGCTATAGATGAAGTAATCACAACCGCTTATGAATACAAGCGTGGAACCCCATACCGTAAGATAACATACATACTTGATATGCGCCTTAGAAAGTAATCGAGTCCCCATAAAATACCATCTAACATAAAAAATCTACCTCTTTATCCTCTAATGGCATCACTTTTACTATCTCTCCAATAAATGACAATTACAATATTAGATATCCATCCTCTAAAGTAACAATCATCTCCCCATAGGTAACCATAACGTACACGTATCTACACACTTGCCTCTCACATAGTGTATTCAACATAGGCATATTGTGGGGCACATCCCCCATCCATGATATGTGCCATAGGTCGAAGACTGTCCATGACATCCCAATCCTCATCGATACACCCAATCCAAGCAACATACTCAAATTATGACTCATGTGGAACTCCCTCATACATCACAAAACAACAACAAAAACAATGTTAGAACACTACACAAATCGAAACACACTCGCTTATCACATTACTATACACTAAAAATATGATTTTCACCATTCTTGGCCATATTAACACTTTACTGGACCAGGGTGCCTAGATGCAAGACTAGGGAACCTAGGAGCGGGAGACACTAGCACCCGATTTGGGTGCTCCTATCTTAAGGGTCACTAATGCCCTCACCGCTATTGTCCAGGTCTAAAATGTTGAGAAAATTATAAATCCCCAATTCAAAAAAATCCAACTAAAATGACTATTACACCATACATTTTTCAAAAACAATGCACTTACCAACTCCGCAGTCATGTGTGATGCTATGACAATCACCACCCTCTCAAACCAACTAGGACACACTGCTCTCACTTGTAGAATTTTCACTCACTTCATGCTCAATCTCACAATCATGTAAATAAAAATGGAAGTGACTAAACACTTTTTCAATTCACTATTTATAGTTACTTTTTTCCTACTTTAATATAGTCCTTATTTCACGCATATTCTCACAACCGATACACACCACACCATTTTTGTCATATCTTGAGAATTTCTACTCCAATTTACACCCTGTTTGTGGGATTCTTGTCGAATTCTTTATACCATAGTAATACACACATTACATATGAATTATCTCTCCTTGACTTTGTCTTCCATCCAATTCATACACATTTTTGTGATTTCTATCACTTTCTATCTATTTCGTGCTTACTTTCAAATTAGCATTCATTCTTCTCATCACTTCTGTTTCACCAAAATGGGGGCATATCATTGGGGTCATCCTATAATTCTCTTTACATTACCATGTGATTAATCAAAACTACCAAATCATCATTTGCAAAAATTTACTAACAACCTATGCGATATTTCACCATCAACTACCCCTAATGACCTAACTTAGGGGCAACAAATATACAATTTTTCTATGTGAAGTTTCATCACTTCCCCCTAATGACCTAACCTAGGGAAACAAGTAATTAAAAATATTTCTATGCGATCATTCACTAGTTTCTATCGATTCCCCCTAATGACCTAACATAGGGGCAACTAGTGTAAAATATCTCTACAAGTAATAAATTGAATCAATCAACATATTAAAATTCTTAAAAATCAAAATTACATCATTCAATCAATATAAATTCAACACAATCGGCCTCTCAGATGACCTAAATTGGGATTTATATTCATTATTTTCCTAGATGACCTAACTTGGGAAGCTATTCTACATTTCGCATTTACTTCCAGATGAATTAACTGGAAGCCATCAATTTGCGCTTTCTTCTAGATGACCTAACTTGGAAGCCATCACATTGCGATGACACCCATGGATTGGGGGAAAGAGTGCCTTTCCTATACAACTCCTGCATGGGTCAAGTTATTGATCAAAATTATTTGGAAACAAAACCACAAATCTTTGATCTAAGTCCATATGCGATTCTTTAGATATTGAGGATGTAGTTAGAGATTGGATAATAACACACTTTTCTCCCTACACTCTTCCTCTAGAATAAGGATGCCCAAATCCTATATTTATTCATATACACACGTTTGGGTTGGGAACTTATCACTCCCTTTTCCATCTTATTATCACTATACACATTTGAAAATCATCATATATTGCAATCATCACTCTCATTTAGTGCACTTCATTATATTAGTACGTTTTTGTTAAGTTGCATAGATTAGCCTACTAATATATGGTTTGAAAAACTTTTATGATTATTTTAGAACACTTATAATACCATATCTATGCATTCTACTACAACATGGTCTTCTTCAAATTTATCTCGGTATGCATCTCTATCTACTTTATGTTATTGAGCTTTTCGCTCACCAACATAAAGTGGGGGAAAATATAGTCACAAAATCACACACTTATTATTACATTTATACCACCAAGTATGTTGTTTTATATATGGATCTCACATAAGAAAATTATTCACTAATGACCCATCCCTTAGTCATGTCATTAGTAAGTTGGTCATCATCATCATTTGTCTTTCACAATTTTCATTTGTTTTCATACAATTGGTCATCTCCCATGGAGTCTCGGGTGTCATTAATGCTGGTCATTAGTCATCTCTAGCATTTGACTAGGGTATTTAAGGTAGTAATGGGGTGCCCATGGGTGCCTTGGTCCTTAATTTTAGGCTCCTTGGACCCATGTAGTCATTTTTACACCCACCAAAAATAAGGGAATCCATGCACATGGGCTTATCATCCAATGGGCATTGGGTGCTCACCCAAGGCATGCACGGTGACAGAGTATCTTTTATGTGAATTAAGTGGGAAACATAATCTATGATAGGAACTTAAAAGAGTGTGTGGAAATGAGACATACATTTATCATAGAACTCAGAATGACTTCTAGACAAATGCAGTCATCCTAGACTAAATGGTACTTAATAGATTGTAGATAGGAATCAAAACAGAAAGGAAATGCATAAGGATTTATATTTATTTCATAAACATTCATGAATCAGAACTGTAAGCTATAAATATGGACCAAAATCATTAATAATCATATTCAATCAAGTTTGGTAACCTCATTACATCCATTGGATCCATTACAGACTACCACAGCTGTGTAGATCAAGTCATACATCATAGCTAGATTTATACCCCTCAGTTCTCAAGAGAAAATTTACAATCCCAACCCCTTATTACATCCTTTTCCTATAGATATCTACCCAACCCTACAGTTCCTTGTAGTATATCTATAGAGCTCCACTCTCTACTAATCTATATCAGTCTATCCATGTCTTCTCCTCTGTAGGTGCTTGTATATATAGGCCTCTTGAATTGCCAACTTTCCTTTCTGTGGCTTCAGATCCGTCACCAAGTGTCAAATGTGGTCCTCCATGGGGGCATGCTCCTTCAAGCCCGAGCTCTCCACTCCTTGCAATGATGGTCTTATGGAATCTTCTATTGCGAGGTATATTCCTTTCATGGGCCTCAAGTTTCCAGGATGACACCTTATCCACTCCACATGTGCAGTCGTCACACTTTTCTTGTGTTCTTCCTGATGCATCAAATATGGCTAAGTCCTAAAACCTTTGTTCTACCTTGCACGCATGCCACTTGTTCTATTAAACCCTCCTAGAACCCCGTCCTACATAATTTCACCTTGCATGCCCTTCTTTAACTATGCTCTACATGCCCATGCACTTTTTACACTTAGCCAATATTTTAGGGGCCTAACATCACCCCACACTTCACCTATTCTCCACCCTTGGGAACACCTCTTCAATGAATAAGGAATTACAATAGATTCCGAAGAATTAATGATTTGGAAAAAGAATAAGGGAATGAAGAATTGGGAAGAATGAAATAATGGGGAAGTGTTATTATTGCTGCAACAAGAGGGGAAACTCTTTCTTCAAGTTGGCCTCCAACTTATTCTAGGAATTGGATTCATTTTGTGCTCTTTAGCAAAGGTCACCGATTAGGAACTTACCTCCTCAAAACCCAGTCTGTCTCCTTGTGTATCCATCATTTCAACCACTCCTTCTAGTTGATTTCCCACATCCTCAAGTGCATCCATGCCCCTTGTGATTTTTGGCTACATCTCCTTGACCGGTTTTGATTGAATCTCATAAGGCTTCAATGCTTCTGATTTATTTTCAACCTTGGATAAGATCCTATTCCATTCCACTCTATTCCATTTTTTATTTTCTTGGAATTTTTTGAGTTATGCCTTGTGAGTGGTGACTAGAATGCTTGCCACTCTATCCCTATCTGCACAATTATCATACACGGCCTCAACAGTTTGGGTAGAAATTTTTACTTCGGCAAGAACCTTACTATACTCGGAGATGATTGCTAAAACCTTAAGTTTTCTTCCTTCTTCAGGAGCGATGATACTTCTTCCATAGATTCTAAGGCTAGTGGTTGCCTCTCCATGGTGAGGATGCATGTTAAGTCCTCTAGGAACTCCAGGGTAGATCCATAATTTTGCACAGGTGGTGCTAGGTCCAGATGCTTCAAAATAATGGCACCTGTGATTGATTCTACCTTCTTGTATACCTCGCACACCCTTTCCTTCTCATCCCTTAGTTCACACTTTAGCTGAGCGCTGATTAATTCTTTGTGTTTTAACTCGTTAGCTCTTTCTAGGAGCTCCTTATCCTTCTTCTCCAGCTCTACCTCTAGATCCTTCACTCTATCATTTCTCCCAAAAATCCTAGCTTCTACCTCAACCAAGAATTTGTTGAGCACATTGCAGATCTTCTCATCTCGAAAGTTGTTGGGTATTCACCAAGGGGTTGGTTCCTTTAGACTCGACATTTGCATCAATTCCCTTGGCTCACTTCAAACTCTGGCTCTTCGAGGTTAGACTCAAATGCCCATGAAAGAATTTTCCTTTAACATGGATACACTCCTTCCACATCAAATGATGTCATGGCCAAGATTTTCTCTGTTGGAACGATGCTTTGGAAACACATGCACAACACCTTGTTTGGATCATCAACATAGTTCATTCTTGGTCTCTAGATCTCCGTGCACCTTCCTCATGTGTGCATGCCCTTAGGAATACATACCATCAAACTGGGGCCTCCTCCTGTGCTGCCGTGATCTTTTCCCACACTTTCTTCTTTATCTTCATTCATTATTAATTCAGTGTTGTGCTCCAACTCTTGTACTACCAAGGCTTCAATGATTTTCACCGCTTCTTTTTCTGCCACCTCATTTATCTACTCCTATATGAGGCTTGGAGTCTAATTTTTGTACTCACTTCTTCACTTTCTCCCTTATCTTGGGTGCCTTCCTCCTCCTAGCTACCCTTCCTCCACATGAAGAGAAATTCATTTTCCTCTTCTTCACCCTCTTCCTCTGAATCATGCACCTCAAAAATTGGTGGTCCTTGGGCTCCTTTAGGTTCATCTTCTTCATCATCATCCCTCTCACCTCTGTAGGCCTCCAAGCTCTCTATGTCCTCTGAATCAGCCTCCTCCATCACCTTTTGTTTCTTCCTAACTAGGGATTCCAGTATAGGAGATTCTACTCTTTCTTCTTCCTTCTCTAGTGACTTCTCTTTTGTGATAGGATTTTCTTGTTCTAGCACCTTCTCTCTGACTAGAGACCTCTTCTATGCGTGTAAGTACTAGTCCTAGCACTTATCCCTAGGGTGCCCACCATTGGTGTATCTTGGACACTTGGTGCCTTTTTCCCTTGCACCTCTTCTCTTCCTTTCTTTATTGGCATGGGCTTCCTTCTAGCCTATGGGGTCGTCAGTATGGAGACATCATTTTCTAGATATGTGCCCTTCTCAAATTTTTTCCTTATGCAAAGATATACATGTGCCATGGTCCTCCCTCGTAATTGGTAGAGTCAGGGGTCTCATCATTTGAACTTCGTGTGACATGTAATTTTCCACGTACGCACACTTCTTGGGGTAGACCAACTTCCTGCGCATCTCCCTATGGTCCTGATCCACTTCACTAAGGTCAAACCTTAGTTTCTTAGATTCCTTGAATCTATTTACTCCCGCTTGGAAGTATTGAGCGGTGAAGGAAAAGGGGAGTTTACACCATGGGCTCATGGTTTCATCTACCAACTTGAACCTACTAATGTAGAAGTGTTGGTATATTACAAATTTAGCTTCTCCCTCTGTAAGTGCTAGCAGTTGTTTTGGGATCCTCCACTCCACCCCAAATGTGTCCCTTAAGTGCTTATACCATTTCTCCAGTGTGCCTTGTGAGTAGCCATCATGCTATCACAAGTGTACTTTGTGAATCTTTTCACGGGTAAGGGGTCTTCCTCTGGATATTCCCAAACAAACTTATTTGTCACATTTGGAACTCCAATTTCTGAAAACACAATTATCAAGAGGACATTGCCAAAGAGTATCTTGTCTCCTTCCTATGCACTGCTAATAATTTCATCTGCGATGAAGGCAAAAAAATTATAGATGGTGCCTTCTGATATTTTCTTGCACACATTTAACCAGGCCTTATTTACCTTACATCCACCTTTCTTGGTCATTTATTTTTTTCACCATGCACGTGACCATTCTCATGACGAGTCAGGATATCCATGATATCATAGGTACCGTGACCCCTTCTTATAATCATATGTAGTGATGGTTGCTTTGATGGCTTCCTTAGAGCTCGTGGCCATCATCTATACTCTCTCCTTCATAGATGAGGCCTGTGAATTTTGAAATCAGTTGAGGAGTTATGCGCATCTTGTGCCCCGTGAAGTAAAAGTGGTCCTCATGTATGCGCGACATTAACCATTGATAGAGGCACTCAGGTTTTCCAAAATAAGGAAACTCATAGAGTTGCAACAATCCCGCCTTCTCCAACTTTACTTTTACCTCATCACTATAGATAGGTAAACCTTCTAGTGTCCTCTTGTTTGTCGAGCACACTAACTCTAGTGCCATTTCCTTTTCTATCATGTTTGTGTGATGGTTGTAATTTCTCACCATCATTTTTATTAAGTGGGACTCCCATTCCTTCCCGAGAAAAACCCCATCCGGGTACTGCATCTCTACGTACCATTCTTCATTCATGCTTACAGGGGTTTTCTGGTTGTTTTCCCTTGCCCTTTCCCTTGAACTTCTTAGGTGATATAGTTGGTTTCTTAGGTGTCATGGTTTAGGTTATCTTAGCACTTCAACTTCTCTTACTTGCTCTACTTTTCTACCCTTTCCAAGCTCAGACCTCAAACTTGTGAAGAAACCCTTTTCAGCCCGTGCCCTAGCTGCCAAACCCTAACTGGAATAACCTCTTTCACAAGATGACACTTCTCCATAATTTTTTTTTGTTAGGAAATAAGGGATAAAATATGTGAAATAATCCCTCATAGAATTGCAACAATAGAAACTAATATGCAGAAATTATTGCAGATCTCAAATAAAAGTGTAGAATAAAACAACACAACACAAAGAGACAATATTTAATGTGGTTCACCCAATTTGGGCTACATCCACCAAGAATCACTTGCTCAGATTTTATTACAAGCCACCACTCTCTCAATACAATACCAAGATCTGTTTGGAGCTATGGTCAAAAACTCTCTGAAATTCACACCCGAATTCAAAACACATATGCAATGTTATATTATATCTACCATATGCACAAAACCATATAAATAGACTACTTAAGAAGTTTTACAAAATGTGGTATCAAAACCATGGCTAAAAACTATCCCATAAACCTATGGATCAAAAAACCCACCTATATGAGAAAATCATGTTTCACGATACCTTAACTTCTCTTCCAAAGTTGTCCCGATGAAATGATACCTTAACCTGTCTATGCTTCATCCTAGAGTGTAAAGCGGAGTTCTTAGCTAGGTGTATAACACTCTAACTATCATTATGTAACTTTCCTTCCTCCTTATGCCCCAAATCCTTAAGTAATTTTTGTAACCAAATCATTTCCTTGCTTTCCTCTGTGGCAGCAACATACTCAGCCTCCGTGGTTGACAAAGCCACCAACTTTTGTAGTCGTGAAATCTAGCTTACTACTATCCCACCTACAGTGTAAACATAACCTGTTGTGCTCCTCCTGTTGTCTACATCTCCACCCATATCTAAATCTACATAACCATACAAAGTGGTGTTTTGATCCGCTATAGCACAAAATTATCCCCATGGTCCCTCTAAAATACCGAAGGATCCACTTTACTTCCTGCCAATGATCTCTACCTGGATCACTCATAAATCTACTCACCGCTCCCACTGCATGGGCAATATTAGGCTTGGTGCACACCATGGCATACATCAAAATTCCAACTGTTGATGATTAAGGTACCTTGGAAATTTGGTTTCTCTCCTACTCTGTCTTGGGACACTTTCATTTGATAACTTGAAATGGCTGCCAGAGGAGTCCCAATGGTTTAGCATCCTACATATTAAACCTCTCCAAAACCTTCTTAATGTACTCTTCCTAAGATAAAGTCAGCTTCTATTCCTTCCTATCCCAAGATATCCTCATACCAAGGATTTTTTTGGCTGCCCCCAAATCCTTCATAGAAAAGGATTCACTTAGCTGCTTCTTGAGTACTTTTATTTTTGCATGTTTTTACCTATAACCAACATGTCATCCACATACAGACAAAGGATAATATAACTACCATCCTCAAATTTCTTTGTATACATGCAATGGTTAGAATGACATCTAATATAACCTTGCTCCATCATGAAGCTATCAAATTTCTTATACCATTAACATGGAGCTTGTTTCAAGCCATACAAGCTCTTCTTCAGTTTGCACACCATCTCCTCTTTACCTTTGACCTCATAGCCCTCTGGTTGCTGCATATATAGTTCCTCCTCTAAATAACCATGGAGAAATGTAGTCTTTACATCAAGCTACTCTAAGTGCAAGTCTTACTGCTATAACTATTCCAAGAATAGTTCTAATAGAAGTCATTTTTACTACAAGAGAAAAAATCTCATCAAAATCTATACCTTTTTTATGTGCAAACCCCTTGACCACCAACCGGGCCTTATATCTTTTCTTGCCTCCTTCTTCCTCTTTGAATCTAAACACCCACTTATTCTGTAATGCTCTTTTTCCTTCGGTTAGCTTTACCAAATCCCATGTCTAGTTCTCCATGAGAGCTTGATTCTCCTCATCTATGGCTTACTCCCACTTCTTCTTGGCATCTACCTACATTGCTTCATCAAATCTCTCTAGCTCTCCACTATCAGTGAGTAATAAATAACAATGAGAAGGAGAAAAATGTTTAGGTTCTCTTCTTACCCTAGAAGACCTCTTTAATATAAGAGTTTGGGGTTCTTGTTGAAGAGGTTTCTGAACTGATTCATGTGTCACTTTTCCATCTAGAAGATCCTCTACCACTGCATATTCTTTCTTGGATTCTTCCTTGTTTTCCTGTAATTGCTGATTATACATGAATTTCTCATTAAAGACCACATCCCCAGATCGAATGATTTTCTTGTCCTTAATACTCCAACATTTATATCCAAAGTCATCACCACCATAACTAATGAAAGTACATTTTTTTGATTTAGCCACTAGCTTGGTCCTATCATCCTTGTCTATATGAAAAACACCTCACATCTAAAGACTCTAAGAAATGAATAATTAATTTTCTTACCATACCAAGCCTCCTCGGTATGCCTCCATCCAAGGCACTTGAGGGTCCTTTGTTTATCAAGTACATAGATGTGCTCACCAATTCTGCCCAAAAAGAAAGAGGCGATCCGTATGTAACCTCATGCTCCTAGCACATTCCATTATTGTTCTGTTCATCCTTTCTGACATCCCATTTTGCTACAGAGTTCTGGAACCATCTTTTTCTTGCGGATTCCATTCTTAGAATCATAATCACCAAATTCATTGCTGCAATACTCCCCTCCATTATCGACTGAGACATTTTAGCTTAATACCTGTTTCATTCTCTACTAAGGCTTTCCATTTAACAAAAGTGTCAAATACATCAGATTTTTTCTAATAAAATAAACCCAAACTTTCCTTGTTGCATCATCAATAAAAGTAACATAATAACTTGAACCCCAGAGATGATACAGAGCCGGCCCTACACATCAAAGTGCACCAACTCTAACTTACTCTTTCTTTCTTTGTAGGTCCAACCTTGAGAAACCTTACTCACTTCTATTTCCCATATATGCATTACTCACAAAAATCCAAACCTATTTCTATATATTTAGGTAAATCCTTATTTATGATCTCCATGCCCTTATGGATCATATGACTAAGAATATAGTGCCACAATGTTGTATCTACTTCGGAAGCCACAAGATTAAAAACATTAGTTTTATATGTGGTTAAATATAAGGTTCCAACCTTCTTACCTCTTGCCACCACAAGAGCACTCTTGGTAACCTTCCAAGAGTCCGTTGTAAATATCACAGTACAACCATCACTTCCAAACTTCCCTGATGATATCAAATTTTGTCTTAATGGAGGCACATGTCTGACATCCTTCAATAGCTAAGTATTCCCATCCTACATATTAACTTGAATAGAACCTTTTCCAACTATGCTGCAAGGCTCATCATCACCAAGAAAAACATGCCCAAAATCTCTTTGAACATAATAAACAAAATAATTCCTATGTTGAGTAGCATGGAAAGAAGCCCCTAAATCTAAAACCCAAGATTCAGTAATATTGTGCAAAGAAAGAATAAAAGCATCCTGACATACATTACCCATTGCCACATTTGCCTCCTTGTTTTTTCTGTTGTTTCTTCTTATACCAAAGCTCCCACCATTCCTTCTTTGCATGCCCAAACTTTCCATAATGCCAACATACTATCTTACTTTTGGATTTTGACCTTTCCTAATCCTTTGATTTTCCATGACTTCCTCTATTCTTCTATCTCCCTTTAGTTTCCACTTTTAAAGCATTCCCTAAAGTAGAAGATTCACCAGAGATTTTTCTTTGCATTTCCTCCTTAGAATCACCCCTACAACATCCTCAAACTTCAATTTTGAGTTATATGGAACCGAGTTGCTTACCACCATTACCAAGCTATTCCAACTCTCAGGTAAAGAGCATAGAACTAATAAAGCCCTAAATTCTTCATCAAATTCTATTGTAAATGAAGCTAGCATATTTACAACTATATTAAAATCATTTAAATGATCTCATCTTTAAACCATTTTTAGACATCTTTATATTAAACAACTTTCTCAAAAAATATCTTATTAGAGGCAAAGGGTTTTTCATACAACTTCCCTAATGCATCCATCAGTTCTTTTGTAGTCTTTTCCTTTGAAACATTAAATAATACCGAAGATGCAAGACATAGCCAGATTTTCCTAAGTGTCTTCCTATCTTGTAAATCCCATTCTGCATCCGTCATGCTTGAGGGTTTGTTCACCTTATCAGATAGTGGAATATAAATATCCTTCTGATAAAGGTAATCTTCCATCTACATCTTCTAAAGACTAAAATTCTACCCGTTGAATCTATCAACCCTAGATCTTCCATAATCTACCATAGATCCCACTTGAAGATAAAAATTTTCCTATGATTCAAAACTTTAGCAAACCAAACAAGGCTCGATATCAATTGTTAGGAAATAAGGGACAAAATATGCGTAATAATCCCTCACGAAATCACAATAGTAGAAAGTAATATGCAAAATTATTACAGATCTCAAATAAAAGTGCGAGATAAACTAACACAACACAAAGAACAACACAAAGAGACAATATTTAACATGGTTCACCCAATTTGGGCTACATCCACCAAGAATCACTTGCTCAAATTTTATTACAAGCCACCACTCTCTTAATACAATACCTAGATCTATTTGGAGCTATGCTCAACAAACTCTACAAAATTCACACCCGATTCAAAACACATATGCAATGTTATATTATATCTACCATATGCACAAAACCATATAAATAGACAATTGCTTAAGTAGTTTTACAAAACCATGGGCAAAAATATCCCATAAACCTATGGGTCAAAAACTCTGCCTATAGGAGAAAATCACGTTTCTGATATATTGGGCACATTTTAAGGCCAAAAAAAAATTTCAGGGCTGCACCCCCAAACCCCTAATACCGGGGATTACGCCTTGGACCCCCACTGGGGCTCGACCTAGCCCGAAACCCTAGCGAGACAACTGTGGAAAGTTTACATTACTCTTAGTGTACAGTCTTCAACACTTTCTCACATGAAAATAGGCTCCACAACATAACAATCTCCCACTTGGAGACTAGTTTTCCTCTGAGAAAGCTTCTCAACCCTTCACTAGTTTCTGTGAAGACCAACCACAATTAAACATAGCTTCATTTTTTCCCTTGTGACCACCTTGGTCATCATGTCTGTAGGATTCTGATCGGTATGAATCTTGTCTAGCTTCAATGCCCGTGAACTTCTTTCCTTCTAGTTTATAGATCAAATCTACTCACTCATGCCTTAATTCCTCAAATTTTTCTTCACACAGATCAAATCTGGAAACCCTAGTCCATAAGAGCTCTTTTTTATTTGTATTTGCAATGTCAATAATGAAGTTCCCAACCTCCTATTTATAGTTTTCCCTTCTTTTTAGCATTAAATTCTACTTCACCTACCACCGTAATTCAACACTTATTGTGTCTTTTTCCACTAATCTGGACTCTAGCGCCCCCACTCACATGCCCAACCTTGCACGGACAATCCTACAACCTTATGGCATGCAAACAATCTATCTGACAGAAGACTCTTACGCGTGCGTTACTAGCACCAAAGGTACTTCTTCCTCCCTTGTACGTGGAACCAAGATGTAGTCTTATCCTGACACCAACCATCCTCATTCACTTTTTTCCATGCGCTTCCTTCCACATGGCCATTTAACTAGGATTTCCAACGTAATCCTTCCTGGCACTTCACATCTTGCACTTTCTTTCACATTATTCCACCCCACACTAAAATGATGTGTGGTCCTCTATGCATTCACAACCTTTAAAAAGTAATGAGGTTACCAATGCCCAAGGCGCAACACAAAACAAAAATGAGAAAGGGAAACACAAGAAAATAAAATGCATTAAAGGAAATCCTAAACTATCTAACAATAATGCCTTATTACAAACACCAATAAGACTTATATACAGTAGGGCTTCAACCTACTCTCATTGAAGTATCCTAGAAATCTCGTTCCATCGTATGCTTGTAAGTGGCATGCACCTAAATTGAAGATGTAAGAAATGATGTAGGGACCTAACTAATGGACTTTTAACTTCTCGCGATGGTGCATAAACTTGGAATCATATAAGTAACACCATCTCTGCCCAACTTCAAACTTTTTGTTCTTAATGTGATGATCATACCATGCCTTTTATTTACTTTTTCAGTCTTCTAACTCCACCTAACAAGTGATCATCTTTCATCCAACTTCATTAGCTTATCAATTCTTTCCTCCAGCGCTTGTTCATCAGCCAATCCTCCTACATGCTATACACAGAGAAGGTAACATGAATTCAAATGGTAGGACAACCTCTGTGCCAAACACTAATTGAAATGGTGTGGCCTTATTTAACCTCTTGTAGGTTGTCCTATATGCCCAAAGAACAGATGATACTTTTTCATCCCAATCTTGTCTACCAACGTCACAAATTTTGGTTAGGGTATGACTTAGTATTTTGTTAAATGCCTCTTTGGTTCCATTTTCTTATGGATGGTAAGGGATAGTCTTGTGATGATCCACCATGAATTCTACTAAAATAATCCTTCTTCTGTATGATTTAAGAAATGTGTACCCTTGTCACTAGTCAAAATCAAAGGGCACCCATAGCTTGAAATAATGTTTTCCCATAGAAACCTTGTTGCAAATTTTTTTGTATAATCCTTTATAAGTGTTACTTTTTCCCACCTTGTCAAGTAACATGTGCAAGTGATTCTATAACATGACTCAGTCCTTGTGCGGCTTGTGAAATAGGGCCTATAAAGTCTATATCCCAATTTTTGAATGGCTCAGCACTGGGAATAGGGTGCAAAGGAATTTCATCTCTTTGCCTTGGTTTGCCAATGCACTGAAAATGATCACATGCCTTGAAATACTCCTTGCAGTCTTGATACATGGTCTCCCACCATAATCCATCCATTGATATCTTGCATGTAGTGGAGTCACCTGCATAATGCCCACTTGCACTAACTCTATGCGCTTCTTATATGATGGCTAGATGCTCATGTTCTAGCACACACACCGACATAGATTTATCATCACGTCCTAATTTTTATAAATCCTCACTAATAGACATATAGGGTACAACACGTATAGATACATATTTTTATCCAAATCCTTCATTCCTTCTAGTGCTACACCTGTCTTGAGAAATACTGCAATATCTTCTAAGTTTGAGGGTGTGCGCCACAACCTAAATAGTTGTGCATCTGGCATGGTATCCTCAATGCTTTGCGTGTCCTCCCCTGAATCAATTCTAGACAAATGATCAGGTCCGGAATTACTTTTTCCTGGTTTGACAACCACCGTGAACTCAAATTCTTGAAACAATAATACTCACCAAAATATGTGCCCTTGTAGAACGGGTTTTTTCACTAAATATTTCAATGCCATTTGGTCAGTGTAAAATCTAAAAGAGGTTGCTTAAGATATTGTCTAAACTTGTGAAGAACATAGATCATTGACAATGCCTCACGCTTAGTTCTAGTATAATTCTATTCCATTGGTGTTAACTTCCTACTTGCAAAGCATAAAGGATGATCAAAAACCCCTTCACCAGGATGTGGAAGTAATTCTCTAATGGTTTTTCATGAGAAATTGACATGAACATAGAAGAGATTATCCCAAGAGGGAATCATAGTATGGGCATGGTGACAAGTCTATCATTTAAAGTGTCAAATTCCTTCTGCTATGCCTCTCCCCAAAGGAATGCACTCTTTTGTCTAAGTAACTCTTCTAAAGGCGTAATGATCTTGGCATATCCCTTAATGAACTTCCTATAGTAACTCATGTGTCTAAGGAATCCACGCACTATACTTTGACTAGTAGGCTCCCCAATCCCACAATTACTACAACCTTGGTAGGATCTACTAACAAGCCTTCTTTACATATGATATGTCCCAACAAGGTTCCAAATGGGGTAGTAAAGACACACTTCTTAATGTTGAGGGATATCCTCAACTGCCACACTTTCAAACATCAACCTTAAGTTGTCATAATGGTCCTTCACTAACCCATATATTGTCCAATTATCCAGGTAAACTTGAAGAAATTTATGGATGAATTCCTGAAAAACTTGCACCATAATGCATGAGAACACAATAAGAACATTCTATAACCCAAAAGGCATGACCATGCAAGAAAAATTCCCCAATCGGTGGCGAAATTCATCTTCCTCTAGTCGTCCTTTGTAATCTTTATCTGGTGATAGCCCGAGACTCGATCCGTGAAAGAGTAAACCTTGTGTTCTCGCCACTCCCTCTAATATTTCTTCAGTAAAGGGGGTTGGGAAAGAATCAATGCCACATACTACATTTAGGTCCCTATAATCAACACAGATCCTTATCCTCCCATCCTTCTTAATACTAATCACCATTGGACTTATCCATTCGAATCTTCCATAGCCTCAATGATACCTGATGCTATCATTTTGTCTATTTCCTCCTTGACCTTTACATGCAAATTGGGATTCATCGGGTAAGGTATCTTCCGATTGAGCATGCACCATCCTTCGATTTATCCTCATCTCCCCTAAGGAATGGTGGATGCCTTTAAGCTCATGGTACCCACGTGGGAACAAATATTGGAATTCACATAATAGATCAATGATTTTAGAGACTTCTTTCTCCGACCAATAGTCTCTAATGATAGCCTCCTTGGGTTATGCTTGAGCCAATGTTAACCTTTTTCATCTTTAAAGGTTCATGGTAGGTGCATGCCTGTTCATCAACACTATCTATGACTTTGCGCATCCCTACAGAATGGTTAACATCCAAGCTTTCCACCTCTTCCCCATCAATAACATACACCATCTTCCCTTTTTATTTTTCCATACATGTGCACTCAAGTTGTATCTCTTTTGTTTCTTCTTCCTCAAAGTGCACCTCTAGGCCAGGTTCACCTAGAAATTCTTGTATTTTATCCTCCACCATAGCACTATCTCCTATTGTAAGGCGCTTGACAACTTGTAATGCCTTATCCACTGATGGCTTTGCACTCTGATACTCAAACATTTGAATGAGATCAACCATCAATTCTTGCCAATTACCAGTTTGATGACACATCTCTAAGTGGATATACCATGCGTGCACACAACCTTACAGGGTGGAGTACAACTTTTGAACCCATAATGACGGTGGAAATTCTTCTACACTTCCCATCCAGTTGTTTCACATGCTTGTATATGGAAGGAAGTGGTCTATCTACCATGGTAGTATTTTATAGCCATGGGTGCATTGCTCTTGCAAAAATTATCGAGAAGGCAATCCTCACCTCCTACCATTCCAAGAGGTTCTCCCGATATATTTCCCACTAGTATGCAACAGTTCCACAGTAGTTTGTAGTTAAACATTCTCCTCCTTTCCTTCTCATTTCTTGATGGGCCTCCATTTCTCACAAGAAATATTTTGGATTAGCCCTCTCGAGTAACTTGGTAGTTTTCCTCCTCCTAGGTGTAAAACTACACGCGTATTTGACACCTTGGTTACCAATCCTCTTAAATGTCATCCAATCAACTCATAGGTCCCATGTACCCAATTATCACATGTTATACTTGGTAGTGTCACTTATGGACTAAGCATCCTCAAACTGGATAACTCCCTCTGTGGGATGAATTATCTTAGGATCCCTAATTAAGCACACATATATTCTATCAAGGACTTCTTCTCCCAAGGGTTCGGTATAGGGTGTTGATTTCCCATCAGCCTAGGGTATAATGACCGTTCCTCCTTATTTTCAAAGCTGATGTATCCCTTATTGAACCGCAGGTCAACATTATTTTGGTAGCACCAAGGGCACCCAAGCAATGCTGGAAATTTTTCCACCTCGGTGAGTGCCAAGACCTCAAAGTCCCCAATAAACTTGGCCCCTTGAATGGTGATAGCCACATCTTTTAAGACATCGATGGGCATTGCCTTCATCTTGTTCACCATATACAACACATTCAAAGATGGTTGTAATGCAGGTCTTCCCATTTGATGCCATGCATCCAAGGTGAGAACATTGACCTCCGCTCTTGTGTCAATGAGGATATTACTAAGAAGCCACCCATCAATGACTACATTTAAGGTGATCTCCTTATCATAGTCAAGGCTGTGAGGGGGAAGGTTTGCATGCAAGACCTGCCTCTTGCACTCTTGCTCTCGACGCATGGTACCTTCTCCTGTAACCATGCTCCTAGCAAGGGAATAATATTATCTTTCCTTAGCATTTTACATACTTCTTTGACCTCATCCAGGTCATCATTTGGGGCCTCAACATTCCTCCTTTTCTCCTCCTTCCTAGACTGCTCTTTTAGACACTTTGGATTTCTCCTTGTAAACTCTGAATGACATCCATGGTTTCTTGATATACCTCCTTCTAATGAGCAGGGTCTAGGTACTTCCCATGTACCACTTCTTCTCTTGAAACCAGGGTCCTCTACTTTGGTATTTCCTTGGTGTGTGCTACTTTTGCTCATGTTGTTACCAGAATAGGTTCCAACCTTGACTCATGCATTACCCATGGCATCCATTGTGTGTCACCTTCTTTATGTTCACCATTGCAATGCCCTTTTCCTTCTATTTTTGTTGAATCATGTGCTCAAACAACTCAGGGAACTCCTCATACTTGTGCTTCTTCCCACACCATGAGCACTATAATAGCTTTGGGAACTCACATTTTTAGTGTTTTGTAGACCTACAATTAAAACAAGTTCCACATGGGAACTCACTTCTTCCTTCATGGTTACCATGACCATGGAATCCTCCGTAAAAACCACTTCCACGTGCACCTCCATCTGCATGCTCCTCATAATGGTGGTCATCACCCTTAGAATTGCTTGCAAGACTAGTCTAGTGCACACCAAGATCAATAACATCATGAATATGATCAATCAGCCTATAATATTTGGTGTCATGTGATGTAGATGTACATATCTTATAATAGTAAGACACATTATTATAGATTGCACGCTCTAGTATAGGGAACCTACTTACATCATGATCCCTATGGAAAATTTCACAATCCACGCCCACGATGCATACCAACTTCGATGGTAGCAATCCTTTACATGCCCCTCCACTTCACAATCTGTACACCATATACCACTGCGATTCTCATGGGTTGAGTTTGTAGAAAAATTCTCCATCTACTTAGCCATAACAAAAATTTGAGCATCCAGAAATGGGCTAACACCAGTATTAATGCTTCTAACAACTTCAATGTGTAGAGTAGCTTATAGTGCCTTACGCAGTCTCAGTGAAAGTTTAATGAGATAATGATCTTCTAAATGGTGTTATAAACCCTCCAAAAAACCATTGAGCATGATGTGAGGGGTGAATGTCATATGATAATTTTGATAGGAGAGTTTGAACTATGCATCATATTACCACACACTTTATGTCATTCCATGTTGGATTTCCTTTAGCGCTGATGCCCTTTTTCTTAAACTAAGGGATGTGGAATTATTCCAAGAAGGCATTTTTTAATGCATTATAATCCACCACCATCTGATGAGGGTCATATTTTCAGTACCAACTATGCATGCACCCTTGTAATGTCTTTAAAAGCGGCTTGCCTTCCACTTTGGGTAGTGATCCCTTTGTGCACCATTATAGGTCACATTTATGCACATGTTCTGCAACATCTTCTATACCCCTGTGATCTGGCAAGTGTAAAGACATTTCAAAAAATACCTGAGGAGGGGATTGAGGCCCCTATCCTCCTAATCCAGATCCTTAGTTCCCTCTGGTGTTTCCTCCACCACCGGATCCACCCGATTATGTGCCCTCATATCCACCAAGATTCTACCTCCACATCCTCCCGCGGCCAACAATTGGCTTGAAGTGAGTCGTACCTAATGTCCCTAATGTCCAACTAAACTGCGTGCGCTAATGGTTTGTGAGATTGTTCCACTTCTAGATGTATGCCCCCATGCCACTCCCTGACGTGTTTCCCAACCCTTGTGTATTTGCACCTTGTCTAAAAATTCATCCAAATAATGGAATAGAGTGTCTAGCCATAGAAGTCCCAAATGATAAATTGTATCTCCACCGATGCCAACAAGGTTAATAATACCTCTCCTTTATCTCGGAAAACCAAGCGCCAAGGTTTGGTCCCTAGGTGGGTTCAAATGCATGCCAACGAATCTTCTTTCTCTCGCACAACTAAATCTCTTTAGAAGTTGAAGGGGTCTCTCTCCCACGCTTGCCAAAATGGGGTAACATAGACTGCTAAGGTTCCACGTCCTCTTTGTGAACCTCAAATCCTTCCCCTGTAACATTTGACTCCATAGATCCATCACACTTGTAACCTCGCATAGTCTTGGAATCACCCTTTCATGAATTTCACTATACTTGAGTTATCTCTCCTCCCTTTCTTTCTCATTCGCAATATCGGTCTTCCTTACCTAATGCACAAAAATATTTAGGTGACCATCAAAAATTCCTTTAAACTCAAGGTAATGATCAAGATATTCATCACCAAAGGAATAACATGTAGAAATGATCCTCTCGGCTCCCACGAAACTTGAACTCAACGACTTACGGACAAGAATATGTAGAAATAGCATATTTTAGAGTGTAGCTAGCCAAGATACTCCTTTCCACTAATGATCCACAACACAATTCCACATCATCTCTACATATTTTAGCCTTTGGTACTCTTAAGAGGTCCATGCGTGCAATCTATAATACCAACTTAATATGGATGCATATCTTTGAGAGCCATTCATACAACTCTACTTTGGAAGAAACAGAACAAAGTTTCATACAAATCATGGTAGAGGTTCTCTTCTACCCATCTGCATGCATCAAACTCAGGCCCAATGTTGAATCTTTGAGAAAATTATTCCTCCGTGCTCTTGAACCATGATTCAACACTTTCCAGAGTTACATGTTTTGTCATCACTCATTACACAGATCATGATGTATCCCATTTCACACTAAAACTTCAAAAAGAGATCCCGAAATGGAACCAAGATGTAGTCATTTTTACACCCACCAAAGAACAAGGGAATCCCATGTGCACTGACCTATCACCCAAATAGCGTTGGGATCTCACTCCGAGGCATGCACGGACACCGAGTCTCTCTTTTATGTTGTTTTATATATGTATCTCGTGTAAGAAAAGTATTCACTAATGAAATATCCCATATTCATGTCGTCATTTTTCTTGCACGGTTGTCTGCTATTTTCATAGTTCTAGTCATCTCCCATGGAGTCTTAGGTGTTATTAGTTGGTCATTAATCATCTCTAGTATTTTACTAGGGAACTTAAGGTAGTAATGGGGTGCCCATGGGTGCCTTGGTCCTTAATTTTAGGCTCCTAGACTTGGAAGCACTTGCATGTAATTTAGAGTTTTGAGGTTGGTCTTTATATTTCTCCCTCTTATTCCCCTAGGTACTAGTTGGCATATTAGGTCATTAGTGTCAAAATTTGAGCAAGAGATTCCTATATAAACACAACATACACACTATTATAGGGGAAAACTATCTACTATCAAGGGATAGCTATAAAATAAGGAAAGGGTCTATATTTGGGCATCATTATATCACACACACTACATATGAAGGGTTGTATTCATTCTATTCCATCCACCATTTGTGTCTTTACATCTAGCTATTTCCCACTATCTCTGCATCATTGACCCTAGGGAACCCTAGGAAAATAATTTGACAAACAAACACATGAAACTACATTGGGTCTAGAATATAGTAAAACAATTAGTTCTAGGTCCACCATTGTGGTAGCTAAGGTCAGCCCGACCCCTTCATATGTATTTTTATTTTTTAGGGATTTGATGCTTTGTATGGGGTTTTACGGGTAAATATTCATCACGGGTTTACGATGACATAAGAAAATTTACTATGATAATTACACGATAAATATCAAGACATTTTTAATATCTTGTGATACTTCTAGATTTAGGTCTTGATACTTTTCATAGACTAGAGTGCCCATACTATAGACCAAGGTTCCCACAGTGCCTAGTTCTCTTCCAAGTGCCCTACCGAGTGAAATATTTAGCTACTACAATTTTTTAAGTTGTACCTTCATACTACTCTGCTTCATCCATACATTATCCTATTCAGTCCCGAATCATAATGAGGTAATTCATTTTCAAGTTAGTACATTATCCCTCCTATTTCAATTATTTAAATTCAATTAAATATCAAATAAAATTATTTAACATTTACATTCCATTTTATATCAATTATTTCATTTATGTTCCTAGTTTATATTAACTATAAAATCTGAATTTAGTTAATCACTATATATGTGATCACAACTAGAAAAGGATGTGAACTCACATGTGTGTATGATAATGATAATGACATACAAGATATCTATCTAGCATGGGTAATGAAGTGAACATGTAAAAGCTGGTGCAAACAACCATAAAATGTAGTATGTTGTGGATGGATGGAATGGAATGCAAAGTGAATGATACAAGCTATGTAGTGGAAGAAACCTCATCAATGACACAAATAATACCATCTCATGGTGGAAAATGAGGTAGTTCATCCATTGGTTGAGGGTCATTTGTAGTATCAATGCGTGGAATAAGAAGAGTAGTATTAGGATCATGGTCACAATATTTTTATGAATTATGGTCACAAAGTACAATATATTCAACACCATCATGTATGAATTTGACACAATGATGTACAGTAGAAATAATGGATTACATGACATGTAGCCATGGCCTACCAAGAAACATTTATATGAGACCAAAAAGTTAATGACAAAGAAGACAATGTTGAGAGTTTTTGGCCCTACAATGATACGAAGAACAACATGACCTACACATGGGTGAACTAACCATCAAATGCACAAAGTGAGAGAGCTGATGGACTGACATTGATAGTAGAAAGAACAATATTTTCAAGGAATGACATACGAAAAATATTAAGTTCAGATCCATTATCAATTAGAGTATTCTTGACACCCACATTATAGATGTGAATCATGATATGAAATGGTGGATTAGTTAAGATCAAAGAGAAGCTTATATTTGAATGTTATATGTTGAGAATATACATCTACAAAATTTTGATAGGCGAGTCACGATGCACTATCAATACAAATGTGAGTAGTAATAAGAAAATGTTATAATCTATGCCTTAAATAAAGATGTGTATGAAAATAATCATTGATTGAGATACTCATGATGACTATACCTTAGGATGGTAAGAAAAGAATTAGGACCCTAGAATCGTGCGGATAGAATACGAGATCACCAAAATGATTAAACTAAAATTTAATATTCTAGTGTAATCTAATGCTATGAAAAGTAGTAAATAACAACTAAATAAATAAAATAAATGACCCAAACAACTAAGTAAATAGAAATGTGAAACCCTAATTTGCAAGTGAGCATTAAGGAGTCCTTAGCTAATTCGATAAAGGTGTGAGAATGTGTTGCAAAGTGAACCAAATAAACAAGAGGATGAAATGATCACACAAAAGCCTGAAAAAGTACAAATCTAAACTCTTTGACTAGACTGGGACCCCTAGAAGGGGACAAGGGTGCTCATGGGTCCCCTAGTTTGAGATATGGAGCCTTGAGTTAGAGAAATGACCTAAAAACCTCCTCTAAGGTGTCGCTAGGTATCATCCTGTATTTTCCTTTAGTCATGTGTATGTCACGTAACTACGTCGGATGTCTTTGTAAGACCTACAATAAATAATCACCTACAAAACCCTAGACAAAGCATCAAAACCATAAAAAAGAAAAATGCATATGAAGGGGCCACACTGTCCTTAATGACCACAATGGTGGAATTATCGACCGAGTGTTGCACTATGTATCAGACCCAATGTAGTTCTAGGTGTGTGTGTGTGTGTGTGTGTAAATCATGCCCTAGGTTTCTCTTGTGTTAGTCACACTTTTTGAAGTAGCGAGAAGATAACTTGATGTAGAATGTAATAAATGTGTGTATGGAAACAATATACTCCCCTCCTATGAAGTGTGATGTAGATGAACCATCCTTGTGTGCCTTGTGATGGAGCTAGATGGATGTAATTGTAGCTTTAGGTGCCTTTGATGGATGCAACTCTAGATGGTGATAGTAGATGCTTAGTTCTTGGTCCCTCATTATGGTTTCATAACTTTATATTTATATGATTCTCTTGTTCTAATTTCATAATTAATCTCGAAAAGGCTGACCACCAAAAATATAGAAATCTCAAATGGCTAGAAAGTTCCCAAAAGGTGAGAGTAAAGTGTAAATAGGATCAGGGAACCCTAGAAGGGACCAAGGAATGCAGGGTGCCACAATCACTGGCTAGGCACCCCAGATTAGAAATAGGAAAATGTAGAATTACAATATAGATTGGGAAATATAGGTGTAAGATCAAAAATAAGATAGAAATTAATGTAAAAAATGGCCAAAGATATCAGTTAATTATTACTCTCTTCACTCAATAATTATATGAATAGTAGTATGAGACCGAGACTAAATAATGACTCCAAGTGTGTGATTTAGTGACTACAATGGGTTAGAGTTCTAACTTTATTAGTTGAGAAATAACATTGACAATTTACATATAATAAATATTAGTGTCATTCATATTTCCTTTAAATGTTTATTTAATTAGAAATGTGGAATTATCTATAGTATGAATGGTAGAAATGTACTTTATTTTATCCATATGTAATAAATTAGTATCATGCTCCATGAGCATATGGCATGAATATTGAAAAGATCAAAATTTGTTAAATAGGACCAATTATTACAAAGGAGGAAGAAATATTTATGTGAATAGATCTTACAGTTCTCAATCATCTAATATATTTCTTATTTTGGTAAGCATGGTCTTGTATAACAACACATAACCATTCATAGGTTCATTATATCCTTGTCACAATTTATATAGTTATGCATATGAAAATTTGACCCCAATATTAATAGAAAATTATGCTAGAAATATGTTTTCCAAATTGGTAATAAGTGTACAAAATTTGAGGAGATATCCTAGAATATTTGCAAATAAAATTCCTTAAGAATTCCAAGAAAGATATCAGTGAGAAATATGTCATGAGAGGTATAATCAAAACAAGCCACATGCAAGGGGTGTTAAGATTCTTGGTATGTTTTCCTTTTTCATTATAATTATGGGGTTTAGGAGAAAATAACTAATGGTCAAAGAATTAGAAACCACTATGGGCATAATTGGATTATGAAAAGTTGAGTAGAATCCATATCATGAGTAGAAAAGACGTAACTTGTTGTAATTGTAATATTTGACCTTATAATATATGAAAAGGGGTTTGAAGGGCTTATGTGATAGATGAATAAATGTGTGAACCATGAGGAGTGGATTTGGGAAGTGTAGTAGTAATACTGTTTTTTATGAAGAGACATGGAAACATTATGAATAGAAAGAGTAGGTGTCCACAAAGAGGTATACATCATACATGTAGGAATGCAAAATGTCAAAAGGATAGAAGAAAATTGAGAATTCCCAAAAATGAATGATTTAACATATTTTTGGATATTCACAAGCTTAATAGAACAAAAATATTGATGACATGATCAATATCGCGAGGATTATTATGAATTTTTTCATGAAATGAAATAAAAGTTCTAATTTTTCATGATCTAAATAAATATCATCATTATGGATGTAATCATAATAATGGTCACTATTATTTTTGATTTCATGTAACATGAACTCATGGGTATGATTAATAATTAATGGATTGATATCAATATGTAATGGGAAATAATCCATGAGGCTATAATGCTTATGAGTAGGATGATAAATAAGAATATGTTGAATGGGTTGATTAGTAAACTAAGAACTATGTTGGAAGGGAATATGAAGAAAGCATATGCAATCTAAAATAATATAAGAGACCTAGAAATGAAGAAAAAATGTACATCTAAAGAAAAATAAACCCTATGGAAACAAGGGTTTATGTTAGGATTGAATCATGAAGTTAGGTTCACCAAAATGTTTACACCCTAATTAAATTTATGTCAAACCTAATGATGTAGTGAAATAAGTACACTAAAGGATGCAAATGTTACCTTTTAACATTAATTATCAATATTAGAATAATACATTAGTACTTATAAATGATATTCTACACAAGATACAAAATTCAAACACATAATGAGAAGAGTTCACTTATCTTATTTTGAGAAGTTCTAGGAGGATGTATTACTTAGAACAAGAAGATTTGAACAAAATGATGATTCTTTCTAGATACTATGACTAGAAACTACTTTGGTACAAAATTGTAAAACTATTCCATTACCACATTGTATGGTCTTAAACCCTTTTTATGGTCCTATAACTACTTATATATAGGCTCTATAACTTATTGATATGGTTTCCTATATGATACTTTTAGAATCAAAATCACTCGTGGTGGTGAATCAGTGTCTTTACAAACTTTTACTTCAGTTATCTTTATACATTCATCAAACCATCATCATATGAGCAATGTTAAATTAGTTAAGAAAACCATCAAGAAATATAACAACCATACATAAGAGAATGAAACAAAATAGAAAACATGAACACCTTATTTATGTGGCAAACCCTCAAGGGGAAGAAAACACATTGAACTTTTCTTATATGTAAAAAAAATCAAGATTTAAAGAAAAACTAACTCCATAAGTAAAACCAACCCATGTTTTATCTAGCTCTAACTATAATTTATCAAGAACCAACTTGCAAAGAGGCTAAAAACCCCTAATTTAGTGAAGCACAAAACCTAAAAGGAGCAACAAACCCTATGATTTTAGTAAGAACCTACTTGCAAGGAATACTAAGCACCAACTCAGCTACCTAAGATTTTTTTCCACCTTCTTCTTGTTGCTATCTCAACAAATGATGAATTTATTTTCTCTTCTTCTCTCTTTTTATCTTCTTCTCCTTCTTGGTATTCTCTCTATCTCTGATATACTCAAGCCTCTTAAAAACTCTTTGATACTCAAACATCAAATGAAGTTCATATCCTTATTATGTTTCTCATGAAGGATCTTCAAACTACCTCATATATTCACTCACTCATCTTATTCCTTCAATTCTACTTAGGCATGCACATTCTTCCTTTCATACATAGACATCTTCAGATATTCAATGAAGGTACAATCTTCATGGTCATCAAGACATCTTATAACCTTATGTTGGGAATTTTTTCAGTATTTTTTTCATCGATGTCAAGTAACATTAATGTCAAAGGGATTATATGTGGCATATGAGATTGCATGAGGATTAATTCATAAAATATGATAAAGTTTGATTGGTAGTGAATTAATTTAGTGTCATAAGGTGTTGTAGTGGCTTGTCATCCTTAGCATGTGCATGTTCTTAGTGCATGGTTAAGAAAACAGTTGTTGTGAATGTGATTCAAGAGTTGTATGAATGTTACTAAATGGACCAACATGTTTAATTTGATGTGTAAAAGGTGGTAGAGGTTTTGTATGATGGTGATTAGGCCGAGTTTCAGTCATGTCATGTGTTGAAGGAAGCTATTCTAGGCATAATATGAGACCTAACAGAAGCATAATGTATGGTATATTGAGATATGAAGTAGGGAATACTTGTTTAAGAATTAGTAAGGTGTTGTGGCAATGTAAAGCATATGTAGGAGGTGAAAAATATAATCATTCATATGTTTAGTACATGTTTCAAGGTCCTTTGAAGTAAGAATATTAAATACAAGGCTAGAAATCTTGGGTAAGTCATGGTGTATAGATATTTTCATATGTGTGAAGACATGAGTAAGTATCAAAGAAATTCAAGGAGGTTGTTATTGTGGTACTGCATGTAGGGTTGGTGCCCTACAAAAATAGGGGTTGGTACCTCAATAAACAAATCCTTTGTGTTGTGTAATATATGAAAAGATTCGGTGGGTTTTCTTCCCCTTGAAGGTTTCTCACTCTATATCTAGTGTTCTTGTGTTTTATCTTGTTTCATACTTAATAAGGACACAATGGTTTATGAATTATGTGAATGATGTATATAATTAATGGTTAATGAAGTAAAATAATTTATATGACTAACTCACCCACCTCTCGGTCACCATGCTTACAATAATTAGTATCATAGAAATCGAGAGAAGGTATTTGTAAATCAAGTCTAGCAACTTGAAGGATATCCTTGAAGCAAAAAAAGGGAAAATCATCTAATGTTGAAATAATATTGATGTGTCTAAGAAAGAAGAATGAAGTTTTAGAGTCCTTCGTTAATGGATTGCAAAAAAAAATTAGTTGTATGGAGGTTGAGCATGATCAATACATCAAAGTGTTAGAATATAAAGTCAAATATCTCAAAGGAAAAGAAGAAGAATGTAATAATCTCAAGTCTGAAGTGAATCCCTAAAATCCAAAGAAGAAGTTTACCTTAGGTATGAATTTGAGGTGATGTTCTTGAAAAAATAGTTAGAGAAAGAATCTAACAGATTAAAGACCTATGAGAAGTTGGAGAAGAGCTATGAGGATCTAGATAATATGTTAAAAAATTAGAGGTCGACTAGTGAAAAAAATATGAATACGTTTTAAAGGACATCACATGAAGAGTTGAGAAGATGACTAGAAAATACCAAGTTCCTATGAGGAAATGAAGGATACATGGAAGAAAAATTTAAATAGGTCTAACCTTATTAAACAACTAAATGTAATGAGGTATTCTTACCTTTTCAATGTTTATTATTATACATGCAATGAATTTCATCATAGAGACGAAGATTGCAAAGAAGGCCCTCAAGGAATGAGTAGTCATGGCATTATGAAATATCTTTCAAATTTAAATGTTATTCATGTTGTGACAATGGTCATAAGGCTATGAATTGTACTTACAATCTCAACTCATATTAGTAAATGGGAAATAATAGTGTCATGTGCTATAACTGTCCTAAACTAGGTCATATTGCTAGTTTTTTCTCTCAAAATGAATCTCAAAGGTATAATAGTTGGTTTCAAGATCATAGAAAGAAACATGGAAGAGTGTTGAAAAATAATTATGATCCTAAAATGAAACTAAGAAAGTATGAATTCCCAACACATTCAAAGAGGAACCTAAAGAAGGAAATATTATCTTGAAATTAGATCATACGAGATAAGGAAAAGGAGATAATAAAGAAGTCTAAGTTAGATAAATCTACAAGGTATGTTTTTATGTTTGAGAATAATTAAGTGAATGAGGATTATAATGAGTGTTTGATAGGATTCAATTTCAAATAAGAAAATAAGGAGGATGCTTTCATCAATTATTAAAAGCCAACAAGAATTCAAGAAGGAAGGGCACAAATATTTGTGACTCTTATGAGGAGTTCATATTGTTTAAGTACCCTAAAATACATAGGGTGTCTTCACTCGGATTGTTTAATACATTCATTAGTTAGAGGAAATAATAAGGGTACATTCATGAATATGCTTGAAAAATATCTATCTAGGATCAAGGACTAGGAATTAGTTTGAAGGATTGAAAGATTGACTAATAGACTGAAAGAGGAATAATAGTTCCAAGTAGTTGTGAATGTGTGCATAATTCTAGGGGATCCCATATTTCTTCTAGAATAGGTGTTTCACTATTTAATGGCTTCAAGGAGTTGAATTATGGTTTAAGGGTGATTAAAAAAATATAGATTATTAAATCTAAAATTATAGAGTCACACACAATAAATAAATCATATAATACAAGTATATATCCTAATGAAATAGAAACCATAAGTTAAATAAAGAGATAATATTAACTTAGCTGACATTATATCAATAAAGAAGTGTTCTACGCTAGAAGATTGATAAAAAAATATAATGTGATCATTGTCATAACACCACTTAGAAAATTGTAAGACTGTTGAATATGGATGGACTAGGTCTAGAGTGCGTAGTTGTCGAGAGACCTCCTCAGGTTCCTATGACTATGCAAGGACCCGGATATTCAATTTTTTTGTTGTCACACAAGTGTCACTAACCTTTTTCTTGATCACTTGTATGTTACTAGATGATTGCTAAATTTTACCATAACTTACAAAATAGTATTCACCTAAAAATCCAAAAACACATGAAATCCTAAAAAGAAAGATGTAAATGGGGATTCGGACTGACCTCGGTGGTTACACTGACTGAGTGAACTTACAACCAAGCACTATACTACATCTCAAACTCTAGGTAGTTCCATGTTCTTTTGTGTGGAAAAGTGTCTTTAGGTCTCCCTCATGCCAATGATGCCAAGATAGAGGGATACATATAAATAGAATTAAAATGCGTGGATGGAATTGAGAACCTCCCCTTTCTATGCAGAGTATGTAGAATAAGAAGCCCAAAAAATTTAGTCCCCTTAATAGTATGTAGATAGATAGCCCTTGATGATTTCCAACCGCTAATAATGGTATGTATGTTGTGTATATATAGGGGTCTCTTGTTTTAATTTCAACATTAGTGACATGAAATACTAACTAGTACCTTGGTATAAGGGTTCCAACACCAAAAATACCGAGCACAAATGTCAAAATAAAAATAAGGAATAAGCAAGAAAGGAGCACCCAAGACTAGATAGAATCACCTAGTCGGTAGTGTCTAAGATGGGAAATAGTTCCTTGGTACAAATTATGAAATATGTTAAGATCTTGTGGAGACATGGATACCATTAGCTAACCGAAAAGGAGGACATGAGTGATAGATATAGAGAAACAAAAGAGAAACACAAGAGAAACCAGATAAAACAGATAGACAGACAAGGGATTGTACCACCAATGAACACTTTTTTCACAAAAGATCCATACATATAACATCATACTTAATAGCATAGTAAAATAGTAGTATGTGCATGAATTTTTATTTAAATTGTTCACACTTTATGCTATTTTAATGAAATTCAAGTAGTGTAAACGAAGTAAGGAACATACTAGTGAGAAGTCTAAAGAATTCCTACTATAGAAGTAAATACAAATATAAGAACATGAAGTGTGGTAGACCATGGATCAACATGTCAATCCATGTGGCATAACTAGAGATAAAAAACCATTGTAAGGAGAAATGTGGAGAAAATTATTAATTTTTTTAGAAGAATTTGGAGATTTTGATTTTGTTTCCAAATGGATATTTGAAGGGGTAGGGAGTGATTAGTTCCCAAACTGATTTTATATGTTTGAAAAATTGAAGGATTTTGGCATCCTGCCACCATAGGAAGAGTGTTAGGGAGAGAGGTCAAGTTTTACCCTCCATCTTTGACTACATCCTCAAAAGGTCCAACTATTGTAGACGGATAAAGACCAAATTTTGTTCCATTTTGATGCAAGCTTAGTTCTATGTTGAATAACCCATATAGAAGTAGTATGGGAAAGGAAATGATGTCTCATTGACCCCAATCCCATGGGTGTCATTATTTATATAGTGCTATATGGATTCCATATTAGACCATCTGAAATATATGTAACAAGTTATTTGACATGTTAGATCATCTGGGAAAGATAATGAAGTGATGTAGCTCCCAAGTTAGGTCATTTGGGAGAGATAATGATGTGATGATATGCTCTATCAATTGATTGATTTGATTCAAATATTAAATTATTGATTTGAAATCAAATATATGTGATAGATTGCCCATGGTGAGACTTTTATTTTTCCCCCTCATATTATTTCATTAGAGGGAATATATTTAAAGTAGTAGAAAATGTCAAATGTTGTATGAGATGATTTGTACCTTCACTTGAATAGTATGAAAGAAAATTTTACATAAAAATGTCTTAGGAGTGTCGAATAATTGCATAGTATTTTGAGAGGTATTGTAGGGTGATATCGATTGTATGAACCCATTTTTAGAAAGGGGAGGGATTGAAACAATGAGAATTGAGCCAAAAGTAGATGTGAAACTATGTAAGAGGGAACAAAATGTAGCATAGTAGACGATGCCAAATTGCGACATCTCGAGTTGTAACTTTTTATACTAGAATATAGGATTGTGGAATGAGTACAATATGGTGATAGGAGAAATTTTGAACTGAATGATGTGAACATGGAGTAAAATAGAGTAACGAATCTCAATATATAAGAAAAACCTGTGTCGTGTATTAATTATAAGAACACACACAAATGGTAAGTATATTGAATGAAATATTGAAACTTGTTATATATAGTAACAGTAAAAATTGAATAGTAATTTAATTTGAACCATGATGGAGTGAGAATTTGAGATAAGTACTTATGAAGATTTTATAGATTAGAGTGACGAGGTTAATGAGGTTTGAGAGAGTAGTGGAGGCCCTAAATTCATAGATGCTCGATGATTTGGTGAGTATGATTTTTTTGGAAATTTTGGTGAAATATGCCAATTTTTATGATTTTTATAAAATTTGGATTATTTTGTTTCTATCCATTTCTGACCTAGGTGGTAGCAGCCATGACATAAACATTCATTGGGACACTAGTGCCTAGTTTTAGGAACTACTTGACCTGCTCCCAAGTGCCGTAGACTTGGACCTAGGTACTAGTGGCCAAATAGAGTTGTTTGATAGTGTAATGTGAAATTTTGATGTTCTTATGAATTTTGGTATTATGAGTGACTATTTTTGAACCTATATGAGGCACTAATGTCATGATTTTGGTGATATTTGTGTTGTGAAGAGAGATATTCACTTAAGGGAGTTCTATAGAGGGTGACATTTGAGTACATTGTTGACTTTGGGATTTAAAGATACCAAGTGGGACCTTTTATACTGTACCATCCTAAAACACATAGCAAGATTGGGGAGATACCCCATAATATGAACATAATTACTGCATTGTGTGAGAGGTGGTGTGTAGACACTTGTACATTTTGGTTTCCTACTGGGAGATGAATGTGACCCTAGATGACGTATATCATATATTGCGATTACTAGTTATGGGTGAGAGGGTATAGGTGATGGTAGTAGAGGATGTTCATAGGTAGATAAGGGTAGGTAGATGATAATTTATAGCGACACGGGTATAGAAAAAAAAACATATTAGTTTGGATGCCATACTTTGAGATCGGGTGCTCCATGATTGTAGAAGTATGTTGCTATAGTGATTGCTGCCTTAGTGGCGGTGGAGGGTGGTGAAGTAAGCATATTGTATAAGATGCATGTTTTCTATCAGCGTATAGAGGAGCATGGTAGTATATTTACATGGGAGAGGTGTATGTTCACCCATTTATACAAGGGTCTATATAAATTTGCACACGAGGGACTATGGGGTGGACTTGATCCACCACATTATTACATGTGTGAGATTAGGAGCACATTACAATATTGAATCCATACGAGATGGCCACATGTGGATTGGGAAAAACTAGAGATATTTGTAATGATATGGGTAAGTTCTTAGAGTATTTGGATGGATACCACCACTTATATATTTATTCTTTGATCGCATAGGCCCAAGGGACATCATATGGAGGCCGTATAGAAACTAAAGTGGGTGGGCATAAGATGAAGTAGAGATGTGGAGCATTTGACAAACCATAGGGCTAGAGGACCAACTTCCTAGAGTGACCAAGTTGTTTCAAGAAGAGCGTGTGTCGTGAATTTATATATGGCCCGGATGTGCCCCTAAATACATATATATGGGTGAGATCCATGATCAAAATGAGGTGGGTAGGAGTGAGGTCGGGCCCCACATGAGCACAACTAGTCCCTCTTGGCACAGATGAGATGGATGTAGCCATATTGCTGATATAGGTGGATAATATAGGATACACCCAAGCATATATTTATTGGTGGGAAGCTCATAGGTGGGTTCTATTATTTCCATTTATTGTGGAAACATTAGGTGATATACTAGTAGGAAAAATAAGGGGAAGGTCCTTTCCCATAGGGGAAATGTTGTAGAAGCTACACAAATAGAACGTAAGTATTATCTATTGTTATTTGTGATTGGTGATTTAGTTGTCAAATAAATGAAAAATGTGTGTAGTAACTAATGCATGGTTTTTGCAAGTAACACATATTGGTATTTTATTGTTGATTCTTTTGTCCGTACATTGACATGGAATGTACCTCCATATGTGCTCGTGGGAGGCGGGATGTTGGAGTGAGTAGATGTTATTACAAAACAACATGCCCATTTATTTGAACTAGTGACGATAGTAAAAACTACATGTACCATTATTTTGAGTGAGTACGATGAGGCACTAGAGAGACAGGAGAGAGGGATGTTGTAGGAGGAGGATCCTTATCTAAGGAAAATTTTGTGATAAACGTGGAATTGCAAGGCTGGTTCATAGAGTAGTCATTTGAGGTAACATTATTACATAGGCGGTTGATAAATATATAGGCCATGATCAATGGTGTAGATTGAGAGGATAAGAATATAATTCTAGAGCTCAAGGATCATGGATAATGATAGTGAGGGTGATCTATGATATATAATGTTTTATTGATGTATGGGGGATTTCCCAGATTATTGTTTTTTTGTAATAATGTTTTTGTCGATATATATAGATGGATGATTTCCATTATTGCATTGTGTATATGTGTATTGATATGTGATGAAATAGTCATTATTCCTACATTAGTGCGGTGATGTGTGAATTGCATTGCGTAAATGATTATTTGGTATAAATGATGATGATATAGATAGGAAATGGACGAGTAATGCTTGAAAATTGGATTATATATTTGAATGATGATAGCTAATATGTAATAGTAATATATGTATGTGATGTAATGTGGTAAATAAAAATGAATGATAAAGATAATGATGCATCTTTCCATGCGTGAATAGAATGAAGAGAGGAAGAATTGCAATGCCCCTAGTGTCTTTATGGAAAATATGAGGTTCAATTATATAAGCCCCCTCGAAATAAAGAAACGAACCACGAGAACAAGAGTGCATCATTGGGAAATGGTTTGATAGCAATTATAGAAAGATAGAATGTGAAGTGCAAAATATGTAGAATGAGTGAGAGGAGGTTTATTTTTCAATATATCCCTCAACAGTCATGTAATAAAATTGATAACATGAGTGTTTCATTAGGAAAAGAGGTGATCACATAGAAATAACCTACCAAATATTGAGAGGCCTATGAGGGATGGTGGAAGCATGTGAAATGGTAGCAACATGAGTGTAAGAGCCAAACTGAATGTCCAATCAAATAGTGCTAATAAATGGAGATGTAATGGAAGGAAGCACATATGCCAATGTATTAGGTAGCTAATGAGAAGTAGTAGCATGGTGAGATGGTGTTGTGATGGGTGAGATAGGTGGAGGACACAAATGGAGAATGACCTTAGGAAGTGGATGAATGATTATATTATAAGTGGGTGATGGAGACAAGTGAACTCAAGTGGAAGCATGCTTATGTGGAATAGGAGAAAAATACTTCCCACGAAAGTGAGAGCCAAAGGAAATAATACCTCAATCTTCTAGTTGTAATTTATCATGTAAGTCATAACAATCATTGTCTCGATGGCCACCGATGCAATGAAAATTTCAATAAGGGTGATTCGCTGGTGATGCGAGAGATCGGGAGAATGATGCTGATTAGATAGCAATGGGATTAGATGTTTATCAAGAAAAGCACATAGAATACCATGAGGATTAGAAGGATGTGAGAAATGTAATTTCTCACAAGTAGTAGAGGAAGATGTCTTGGGTAGAGACTGACATGGTGGAGGATATGGAGGATGTTTATGTGGGTGAGGAGATGGGAAATACTTATGAGGTGGAGGAGATAGATACCAAGGAGGATGGTTAATAGATAAAAGGGGAGAAGAATCCTTAGATGATGAAGAAGTAGAATCAATATAAGGAGGATCTCTAACACGTACAATAATCAAATATTGTTCTAGATCAATAACTCTATAGCAAAAAATCATAAATGATTCATAGTTATCATATTGAAAGTGTTACTCAGAAATGTAGGAACCAAGACACGAAAAGATAAATTGATTTTCTAAATCAATAGGCTGAAATAAGAAACTGATGCATTTTAATAATTGAAGTAAAAATATAATTTAATATGGGTTCTTTCTTTCCTTGATGCAAGCTAGGTAAGCGATCATGAGTAAATCTAGGACCATTTTTAATAATAAAATGTATAAGAAAAACATATTTTATATTGTAATATGTAATAATAGATCTAAAAGGAAAATAAGTATACCATTGAACAACATCATCTACAAGGATACACTAAAAATATTTAATTAATAATTGATCATTAGAGTAATAATCCATAGCTAGAAGGTAGTGCTTAAGACACAAGTATGGATTTCCAAAACCATCAAAACAAGAGAAGGTAGGCATGATAAAATCCTTAGGAAAATTTGAATTGTGAATTTTCTTTGGAATAGGATTGCCATAAAGAGAGTTATTATCAATAAAATCATGTTAGGATTTGATTTCTAGAGTGATATATTGAACTTGAGATTGTAACTAGCCAACAACATGCATGAGTGATAAGATATCATGTGATGGAATGGTGGGTGAAAGAAGAGGCACATTGAGTGGTTGAAGATTTCCATTATGAGTGATCATAGGAACTTGAGAAGGAATAGTGGATGTGGAAGGAGGTGAAAAACATGGAGGTTCTATAAGAATAGTAGATGCAGACTTAGGAGTCACAATGAGAGGTGGACTAATGGAAGGATTAGAATAATCATGAATTATATTAGAAGTAATCTCAAAGGTAGAAGAAAGTGGGGTGGAAAATTCACACTCAGCAATTTGGAGTGAACTAACATCCTCACAAACATGCCGATGATAAAAAACATAATCAACATCACTCTTAGTAATATTTTTAGAGGTAATAAATTCTTATAAGATATCACTAGTATGAGATGTATTATCGTAATTATAGAAACATTTTCAAAAATAGAAGTATGAGATAGAGATTTAGATTCATCTTGACTATGAGTGGAAACAACATCATGTACATGTTCATTTGCATCTTTAGAAATAGATTTATTTGCATCTATAGAAGTAAACATGTCACCAAGCACATGATCTATAATAACACAAGTTTCTATGGAAGAATAAGGAAAACATCAAGTGAAGTTTTGGTCAGGTGAGACTATGAAAAGGCCATAGTTATTGCTATCAATGGGAATTTGATTTTCTTGAGAAATGATTAGTCTTTGAATATCATCATAAAATTTAATGTTACGATAAAGAGTATTAAGCTCAACCTCAACCTCATCATCAAGGATGGGATTTACACTAACATGTTTCAAACCTTTCCTAGGAGAAGAGGATATATTTTTTAGATATGAGGATCCTAGGGAAATGAGTTTGACTATGGATAGGTTCACCAAATGATTTAACAAAATCTAGATTATTAAATCTAAAATTACAGTCACATATGATAAATAAAAGGTACAATACAAGTATATAACCTAATGAAATAGAAACCTAAGTTTAATAAAGAGAGAAGAGTAACTTAGTTGATATTCACTTAATCCTTGAAGTTTTATGTGTTGGAAGACTGATAAATAGAGATGACAGATTATCGCAACACCACTCATAAGATTTTATAAATGTCGATATGGGTAGATCAGGGCACTGGACTAGGGATCCTAAGTGCCGAATACCTCCTCTGGGTGCTTTTGACTTTGCGCATAGGGACTAAGATCCTAAAACTTCTAGTGTCACACAAGTGTTTTTAACCTTCTCTCTTGATCACTTGTATGTTGTTGGATGGTCACTTTGAATTCTCCTATAACTTGTAAACAATATTCATGTGTAAAACCCAAAAAACATCAAATCCTAGAAAATAAAGATGTAAATGGGGAGTCAAATTGACGCTAGAGGTCACCCTCGACTAAGTGAACTTACGACCAAGTGTTGTACTACATCTCAGAATCCATGTATTTCTATGTGCTTATGTGTTTAATAATTTCCTTAGGTTTCCCTCATGCCAATGATGCCAAAATAGTGGGATATAACTAGATAGAATTCAAATGTGTGGATGGAATTTAGAACTTCCCCTTCTTATGCAGTGTATATAGAATAAGAAGCCCAAATAATGCAATCCCTTTGATAGTATGTAGATACATATCCCTTGATGATTGTTAGCCCCTTATCTTTGGTATGTTTGTTGTGTATATATAGGGATATCTTGTTTTAATTAAGACATGGGTGACATGGGTGTCATATAATAAGAGAAAATAGAGAAAATAGATAGACGAATAAGGTGTTGTGTCACCCATGAATACTTTTCTCACATAAGATTTATACATATAACAACATACTTACTAACATAGTAAAATAGCAGATATGCATGAATTTGTCTACAAAGGGATGTTAGATAGGAATAAAGTGTATGATGTGTATGGGGTTGTATTGATAGAATATTTCTATCTTTAATAGCTAGTTAGGTAGCCTTGATTTGTTTCTTCAAGTGATATTGAGGAATGTCATGAAATTATAAGGTAAACATTTAGGTGAGATACTAATTTGGAGGTATGTTCATGTCTTTAATGTGTTTCAATAAGGTTGAGTCAAGCTGTAAAGTTACAACTAAGTTTATATTTTTGATATTTGACCATGAAGGATTTTGGTAGTACTTGATTGATCCAAGAAGGTTTATTGTCATGAAGCATTTTTAGGTAACAATATTGAATGTTACCGAAAGGTTTGAAGGAATGTGAAACAAGGATATCTTCTATGATGTCTTGATCAGACCATCACGTGCTTGAAGGGATATTTCATGAAGGAATGATATTTTAAGTATGCTCTACATGTTATATCTCAATATTGGTTTCAGTTCATGTCAATTGAAGTCCTAAAATTGATGTGATAAGGATTTTTCGTTGAATCAAGGATGAAGATGGTGTTCTTAGGACTAATTTTGGTCTACACTTGAATAATAATTCATGAGAGGCATTAAAAGGTAAATTAGCACTTTGAATTTTTTGATATTTCTTGGAGATTTGATGTCTTGAGTGAATGCTTTGAGTAATGTGATATAAAGGTACATTGTCATATATGATTATACTTGTGATATGTGGTATGTGGTCATTTGATGATTTGTCGATAAGTTTAATATGAACTTGTGTAAAATGAGTAATCTGGGATTCAAAAAGGATGCATGAGTGATAAAACAGTATGTTATTAGTATTTTAAGGACCAAAAAAAAGTCAAACAAGGCAATAATTAATAATAAGTATGCATCTGCAAGGGGGAGTCAACTCCATGACATGAAAAAGTGACAAAGGGGTATGTGTAGCAGGTTGTATATTGTGTTTTTGAGCTATAAGAGGATGTATCATCTCAAGGGGAGTTGGTCACAATAATGTTAAGCATGTCTAAGGTCTAAATTTACACAATCAATGTAATATTGCAAACATCAAGTCAAAGAAATGATTGCATCGAGATAAGTGTATGATCCAAGGTTGAAGAAGAACGTTATGAATTTTTTTTTTTGGGGAAATTTTTTTAGAAGCATAGTGACTAAGAGGAGGTGTAATTCAGAATTTTTTTACTTCATTTACCATAACATACATTCATCATTCAAATCAACCATTCAACATACATAATCAATTATGAGCTTATTAAGTGTGTAACAACCATCCACAAGTGCAAGAGACAAGAGAGAACACATGAACACCAAATATAATGTGGAAAACCTCAAGGGGAAGAAAAATCACTGAAACTTTACATATATTACACAACACAAAGGAAATTTAATGAAGCACCAACTTCACAAGGAGAACGAACCCCTAGTTTAGTAGGACACCAATCCTAGAAAGAGAAAAAAACCATGATTTAGTGAGGCACCAACACAACAAGGAATATAAAAACCCCTAGGAAGAAAAATCACCAACTCAACCACCTGAAGATGAATATCACTAATGAATTATTACTCCATAAACTTATTGTGATGACTAGTTCAACTCTATGCACTCAAAACCCTCTCAAAAATCTCTTCTCCTCCTCTCAAACTTGCATCATCTCATGTTGATTAAGTATAATGAAATCAAAAATATGATCCTATAATTTTATCACCTCTTCATACCTGTTCTAATATCTACCATTGACCTCTCTATACTCTTATTTCACCTCCTCTATCTCATTCACATCCCCATCATCATCATTAACTCAAATGCACAAATAAATTCACTTCATATTCATTAATATTCATAACAATAACCACAAGTCAGACAAGACCTTCAAGGTTAGTCATGAAAACATTAAAAAACAAATAGACACTCATATCAATCAATCCAAGAGACCCAATAGGTCAGTAATAGATCAAACAATTTAAAATTGAATAAGGCAACTTAATTTTGCTTGGAACAAGGTCTTCATCTCCAAAAAATGCACTATGATTTCCAAGGAACATTACAAATTAAACAAGACTCCAAAATTATATACATATTAGGGACATCCTATAATAATATTTAACAAGCTTAAGAACCTATGCACACTCCATCATCACCAAGAAGCACACAAAGAAGCAAGCACTTCCAACTAGGTTGTATACACATGAAAACCATCCTACAAAAGTAAATGAATTGGAATATAAAAAATCATTACCATGAAAAAATTACACATCAATATGAATGTATTATCTTCAGTTAACTCATTAGACTCATTTAAATCACGGATCAAGGAATAAGGCACCAAAATAACTCCTTCTCTAACACAACTCAAACTGGTAGATAGGTGTCAAAACTAGGTATTTAGAATCAAGATGGTTCGCACTTATAAACACTTCACCAAGGAAGAGATAATATATGGATGGAAATATACCAATGTCTATTAACTACAAAAATCACTTAAACCTACAAATCAAGGCTTAAGTCTCCACAAATCATGCATCTCTTAAACCAGATCCAACCACGTCCCAAGTCTCAAGAACCAATCTTTATATAGCTGATCTAAAAACACATCTAAGGAAAATTTGATACACTTACACCACATAGAACATATCAAGAGAACCCTAATACAAATCTCCAAGAACTCATAACCACAGGTCATATTGAGAAAATCATGTCTTCATACTTATTCCACATCATCTTCTTAATAAGCCTATAAGAACTAATCGGGCCAAGAGTACTTCAACATATAAACATATCATCATACCATTCCAATATCTCACACATCTCATATAAAAATTTTACCATCTCTTCACAACCATAAAATGTTTTTATAACTTGTAAAACATCAACCTTCATCTCAAACCTCCATGACTAGGTTTTAGGCTTCTAAGCCAAAAAGTGGTAGGGCGATTTGGAGACATGTTACATTAAATCACTTCATACAACCAGCTAAAAACGTGTCATGGAAATTTTTACGGATGAATGGATAGATGAATGTCCATACCAGATATGATTTCCAGCCTACTAGTTGGATAGGCCATCACAAGAAATTCAATCATGGGAAGAACATTGATGGTGGTAGATGAGGTAGTTAAACTACACATCAGGTTTTAAATGCTATCTTTCAAGAATTTAATGCAAGGTAGGTGATAAATTTTCCTATATAATGTAATCAACCCCCTCATTTTTTGGGGGATTTTCTGAGAATTGTAAAGGAACTCTACCAAATTTGTTTCGAAAAATTTTGTGAGTTCTGAAGCCTTGAATCTAGCCATTTAGCAAAGATTTCTTGCCTTGTATCTACTTTGTAATGGATTATGCATCCTTTTGAGCAATAAAATTTGTGTTTTGTGGCTATTTATGCCCTAGCTCAAGTTGAGTTGCATTTCTTTCCTTCTATTACATTTGCAGATGTATTGTGCATATCTTGTTCTTTTGTAGGACCCATATCTATTGTGCTCCACAAAGATGGGAATCAATGCGGTCTTGGATTGTAGCACATTTTTCTACCATTCCTTACTTTTTTAATTCCATTTTTACTCACTAGGAATCTCTCCAACCCTTATTTTGGTTCTATCACCTCCATAGTCTAGGATTTCATTTCATGTACTCTCTCTTTCTCCCTGGTCTCTTGGCATTAGTAGTTAGTTTCATTTTACTTCCTAGGAGTAGTTTAACATTAGGAATATATAGAGGAACCATAATTCTCTAAAGGTATGTCTCGTTTCAATTCCCAAATCTTAGAGATAATCCCATGTTTTCTCAAATCCTGAGTTTTCTATGATTTGGGGATGAGTGCACATTTGAGCTCTAACAAGATTCATAAATCATGCATCTTTGAAATTGATCCAACCATGTCCCGGAGGTCTCAAGAACTAGTCTTGATATAGCTGATCTCAAACACCTCTACGAAAATTTTACACACTTCCACCACATAGAACACATCAATAGAAACCTACAACAACTCTCCAATAATTCATAGCCATATGTCATATTAAGAAAATCATGTCTTCATATATGTTCCGCACCATCTTCTTAATAGGACGATTAGAACTAATCGGGATAAAATTACTTCAACATACAAACATATCATCATACCATTCCAATATCTCACACATCACATATAAAAACTTACCACCTCATCATAGCCATTAAATGTTGTTACAACTTGTAAAATATCAACCTTCATCTCAAACCTCCATGACTAGGTTTTAGCCTTTTAGGCCAAAAGTGGTAGGGTATTTTTAGTGATGTGTTACACAAAATCACTTCACATAACCTGATAAAAAAATTTCATGGAAATTTAGCAAAACTCCCAAGGTATTTGGAACAATTAGTCTTTCATCATGAAACCTTTATCTTGGCTCAGTACCTACAAATCTCTTCAAAACAAATGTTTTTCTTCAACTTGCTGAAACATATGGAATACAAAATAAGCACAAACAAAAGTCTCAAGATTCCTCTACACCCCATGAAGAATTGAAATTTCTTTTCCAAATCATTTGAAGCCCATACACTTCATATCTATCTTATCACTCTAATTTTAGGGTTTTGGGAGGCTTTAGACCACCTCTTCTTCTTAAAAATCGTTCATAAATGATAGGGAATAATTTAACTCCTTTCCAAGTCTATAAATTTATTAATTCCATGCCTTAACTATGGTGAAAATATTAGGACCCGTGAAAATATTTTATGAGAAAATGATCACTCCAAACTTGACTTCGAGCTGGAAAAAGAACTTATAAGATCTTGATATGACCAAAAATGACATTTCACACATTTTCTTAAATGCATTGACCTAAAAACTTAATAAAAACACTAGAATAACCTCCTTAATTATTTCCAACTCTCATATTTACCTACATACATCTAAAAATCTCTATACAATAATACTTTCCCATGCTTCTTAGCCTTGTCTTCACATTTTTATTCAATAAGACCTTGAACCAACACCATACACAGGTTATTTGACCTTGGAATATTTGAACACATGATATGCCATGTCACATAACCATTCAAATGTTCATGATAACATACTCTACTCCATATCTTAAGCTATCAACTAATCCTACTTGACTGGGTCTACAATTAGGCCTAGTTAGGCTTATATCACCTCATGACTTAAGAGAACTAACCTTAAAAACCTCTTACAAACTAATTAACACATATTAGACATCATATCAAATATTCTTGATCTCATGATTACCTCATATATCCTCCTGGAGTACACTCATTAGATCCTTATAGCTTGACCATTCCTAAAACCATGCAGATGCACCAAGATAACATATGAAAGCCAATAAAATTGGAAACTATAAATCAACCTCCATACTTTAATTTGATTAAAACCACATGGGGATACCTAAAGTCCCTTTTACATCAATGATATTTGATGATAATGAAAACTATACAAACACAATTCCTAACAATCTCCCCATTTTTCATTGATGGAAACCATACACACAAACACCTATAAGACTCTCTTTTCATGTTTCCTAGCCTACTCTCCCCCTTTGACATCTATGAAAAAAGGAACTATGAAAACAATGGCATGAAACACAACTTCAAAATACACAATGATAAAAATGTATATTGATTTAATTTCTTGCTTCATTTATTTCTCACACACTTTGAAAACAAATGATGCTGATGGTTAATGGTCTTGGTCTTCACTCATCTACATAGCTCCCTCGATAGAAGATACCTCATTTTGGATTCAAACCTTCTTCTTCATTCTTCAAAGCTTGCTTTGAATTGTGCATATATTCTTGACATATTCAACTTTGATCAACACTCACTTATGTATTTTGATGAATTAAGAATTATTACTTAACTTTCATAACCTATGAAACTTCAACATAGGTCCCCTATCTCCTAGACTATAGTCAACTCATAATTCATAGATATACTGATCCTCTTAAAGATCAAGTAAAGTACTGATGTATTACATAGAAACATACCTTTAAGATCACATTTATTTATTCTATCATGACATAGATGAATTCCTTCACCATTTTAAATAATAAATAAAGCTTAAAAGTAAGACATGAAAATAATAATGTAATATAGACAAATCATTCCTTTAACCACCTTTATGGAGACAAATTTCAACTCGTGCACCCTTATTGTAACATAAAACCACTCACATACATACTCGGAGGCTTTATAAGATGACACAAACCTTTAACTTTCCATCAAATATTTTTAACACATTTTTAGGAGGTTATAGACACAAAATCACACACTTGGGTATATTTCTAGGTACAAAAGCATACTAATGTATATATGATTCCTAAGAAAGAAAACTAGTCGTTCAAAACTCTCTTTGGAATCTTTTATTTATTTTTTATTTTCTCTTTGGTCTAACATGCCCTACAAATTTAACGAAACCTCGACTAATTTATCTTTTATAGAAAAAAACAATGACACCCGGTTAGGATACCAACACTCAAGTGCTTCTATCTACACTAGGTGCTCTCGACCCTTTCTTACCTTTATCCTCTCTTTTCAATCTCTTTTATATTTTGTGCATATATTTCAATTATGGGTCAAACTTCTAGTTGTCAATTATGAAATTAAAACAAGGGAATCACATATACACTTAGTTACTTATCAAAAATAGAGACCAATAACTAATAATTACTATCATAACCTAATATTACATTTCAAAGGCACTAAAACACTTCAAAGGCATCCATCTAGCATCCATAAAAGGGAAAAGGGTTTTATTACTTATCCATACACTATATAGGAGGTGAATTCTATTCTATTCCATCTACACATACTATACATTACTACCTTCTAGATCTAGTTCTGCTATCATTTGTGCAACTTGCACAAGGGCATCCTAGGGCATCATTTATACACACACACACAAACCATAACTACATGGATTTTGAGATGTAGTGAATTTCTCAGAAATAACTTCACTCTTTGGGTGACCTCTGGGGTTAGTCTGACTCCCCATTTCACATATTAATTTTTAGGTTTGATGTGGTTTGTGTGTATATGCATGTGAAATTATTTCTTACAAGTTACATGTACCTTTGGTGATCACGTAATGAAAATCGAGGATACCATCATGAATAAAAAATGAAACCATTGTAATATAGAAAAAAACATATCCTAAGCTATTGCATGGTGTTTTCATGAAAATGTGAAATGATTAAATTCCCAATTTTCGTGCATGTCAACCATACCCTACCCGATAATTTCACTAAAAGGTCATCTTGAGTCCTCCATCATATTAGCCTAATCTCTGATTCAATCCTATTTCCCCTCTATAAGAATTTAAATGTGTCATGTTAGTGGGCCCATAGGTTATTTAGGGTTATCCATGCTAGAATTTACAAGGTATTGAGAGGGGGATGAATTAGTCCTGTAATAATTTTTGTTTTCTACTTCAAACAATGAAAACACAATCTATGATTATAATAAAATAAATCTCATCAAGAGATGCATATATATATCAAGAACAAAATAAAACCTCTTAAATGGAATACAAATCATAATACATCTCATCAAATCAGATTACAGTCAACAAAGATATCACCACTTTTACTTCATTCACATCCTCATGAAACTAAAACCAACAACAAACCTAGAAGAGACTAATATGGGTTTTGGGATTTTCCTAAGGGGTTTTTCTTTACAAAAATATTTCTTAAAATTAAGAGAAACGGGTTTTCCAAAATTCAACTCACAAATGAGCTTACATGAGTAGATATACCACTTAGATACGACCTTTGACCTTCCACTTGCCATGGCTCTTCAAATCACTCATTCTTTTATCTTCTAGATCTTCAAATTTTTCCAAAAGTATATCAGATTTTTATACACGTGGTACATGGAACCACTAAGTAAAATACTATTTTTTATGCTTGAAACTCACCACATTATCTAAGATATTTGTTTAGGCACATAGGTGTGCCTAAATAAACTTTTATAAAAATAGTCCTGAAAAACCATATAACTAAACAAATTCCACTTATCCTCATGACCAAATTAATATAACAAAATGGATATTACGATGCATAATTTAATTAAAATTTACTATAAAGAGCCAAATAAAGGATTAACACATTAAGAAACATCATTTTATAAGACTTGTCTGGCTGGTTTCAATATCTCTAAATTTGGTCTTTAAGAAATTATCTTATACATACTTCAAATATCTTCATCATGAGGAAAGTAAACTATAAATGGAAATATCATGAAGTATAATATCTCATCCACCTATCATACTATTCCAATTCATTGTATACGGATTCAAAAACTTGGATCCCCTCAACTCGGTCCTGGCTGGTCCTAAAACACAAAAACTAGTCTTCCATACAATGTGTTAAAACCTCTAAACAACTCCTCATCACCTCCAAAATTCAATTTGTATGTATACATAATTTCAATACATTCAAACCCATAGGTCAAATGGAGATAATCTCATCTTCATACCCATTCAATACATGCTTCTCAAATAGGCCCAAAGGAGTAATTTTGGCTCAATCACCTTTAAGCAAGGACTGAACTATAAAAACTGAACCAATAACTTCCACACACAATATTAAACATAAAATGACTGATAAAGGAAAAATACAACATCAATTCAATGCAATTCAACATGGTTACCTTCATTATCCTTCACTAGCTTCTAAAAACAAGCATCATTTTCCGATAAGCTCAAAAATGCACTCAATAATTAAATATTATCCAAATAAGTTTCTTAGGTAACTTCATAAGGCTGATGTAGAAATCCCTAAAATAATCCACTTAATATTTGAGCATATATTCGTTTGCAAGTTTTACGTGTACACTGAAATGTTCTTTAAAATCATTTTTTGAGTGGGGCCCACCAAATGTCAAGAAGATAAACCACCATGAAAATGTGTTTTAGGATTCCTCTACATGTTCCAATATGTTTTCAAGAAAAATAGTTGAGTTTTGTCACCTAACCAACTCAATCTCTCAAAACTAGTCAGAACTGGGTTTGGAAGGCTACATACATGCTTACAAAAATCGATAGAACTTCTAAAATACTCAACCAATTACCAAAATAATATTTACACCATAATTTTTCCCAATTTACTCCATTTTTTTCTTATGACTTATCTTGAACAAGTCTCCATAATTTTTCTTGACTACTAAGAAGTTTGGTGATCAAATTGAATACTTTGAAAAACCCAGTTTTACAAATCCTTACATAACTTGTAAAATATTCATCCTCTAGCTTATGAAATTTTACTCAAACCTTAAGGAAACATCCCTCTAACACCTCCAAGTGATATTTTTCTTTGGTTCATCCTTCATCTTTCCATCTCATCTCATCTAGGTGTCCTTTAGTTTCTAATTCTTAGTTGTTGAACTATGCTAACCTATAGAAGTTCCTAAAACACTTCAATAACTACCTATGAGTCATTTTACACACCATATATATAATTTAATTCTCACACCATGTTTTTTTGCATCATCACACCTTGGATCAACATTTCACACCTTACTTGCTTGTGGATTGGCTTAAGAAATCTCCATACTGGCTTGTTTCAGTCTCATGAACCTATTTTTTCTCTTGTATATCTTTTTTCACCTCTTATGCTATCTCATAATGATGAAAAATTTCTTTCCTTAATTTGGTTTGAGTGAATTTTCATGTTTTCATGATTTACACCATGTACTTGCATTAGACCAAGGCCTAGAATGACTTGACTTGACCCATACATTACATGAATGAACCATTTGGACATGTTACAAACTCATTGACACATTTAATTCACCTCATGGACCTTGTTTGACCTTCATACCACCTTTGAGAGACTCAAAAACACATGCACCTTTGGAGACCCCTAGATCACCTAGCCAACATACCTAGATCACCTAGCCAACATGCCTAAATCACCTAGCCAACATACCTAGATCACCTAGACTACTTGACATCAATGGACTTGACATCAATGAAAAACAAGTGACACACACTTCCAACAAACTCCCCTTTTCATTGATTCCTACCTTCCTAGAAACATTGATGGCAACTATGACTCACATGGATAACCTCATTTACATGTTTTTGAAACACTTCTCCCCCTTTGACATATATGAAAAAGGCTGCATTGACTACTAGACATGAAAATGAAAACAAATATAAATATGCAAAAATAAAATGACTTACTTGGCTAAGAAAACTCCCCTCGGGATCGTATCATGTTCAATTTGATTCCTTCAACAACATGAAGATCTTCTGGACCTAAAAATACTCCCCCGAGCATGATATCCACCTTATTTTTCCTATAATCACTCTTTTCATCACTTTATAGAACCACACCATGCCTTGTTTTCCTTGGAGTCATCCATCTTACCTTCTAGAAGTAATCATGCATGTTCCTTCTGACTACTCATAGTTTTACACAACATTTTACATATGAATTCACCAAGACTCAATCACACTTAAACAAATCTGCCTCATTGCTTCTTCAACTCCAATTCATTCTTCTGACTAATTTCTCTTTGATCACTAATCTCAAGTACCATACATGTTCTCTGGTTTTCACATATTCTTTCATATTAGTCTTATAACTTTATCAATCATCAAAACTATCTCTTTTCACTCTTAATTTCATTCTCTATTTTGAGTAGTAATAATAACCATACACAAGACTATACCCCATTCAATGATATAGACTATCATGAAGAGATCTTATACTCCTTCTCACACCTGTAGCTTTTTTTTATCATTTGAGCGCACTGAGTACTTAATCACACTGATTGTTAGCAATATTGAACCACAAGAGACTTCTCAACATAGTATCCATTATTACCATACTTCACTAGATACTTACCTTATGGCACAAGCATATTTTTCCTCTGAGAATACATCATGACTATCTCAGTCTTATTATAAATGCAACATATCCATTCTTATACTTGTGAATGCTCTCATCTAGTCTAGGTTCACTATAGAATTGATTTGCATTGTTTCAATGGATTAGATACCTCTCATATGTTACAGAACTTCCAATTTTAAGCATTAATATCCAACTACTTAAGAAATCACACTATTATCCATGTACGAGTTCCTTATTTTTTCTTTCACTCATCAACTTCAATTCGAGCTTACACAACTCTTGCACTTCCTCATTTACACAAAGAGGACAAATGACTCTTCAATGTCTCAATGGAATACAAAGAGTCACCAATTGTGAAGACAAATCAACCTTGTCTCTTGAGTTCCCTCATCGAGCTAGGAGGAATATTTAATGAAATTGAGTCCAATACTGTCTCATTATATTCTACAACCATTCTTCAACTTTGAACATAAGACTGTGTACATCATTTCAGTGACCACTTACCTTAATTCTCAAAATGGATGGCATTGTTATAGAGTTCAAGAAATTCACTTCACTTTGATGAGGTTCTCATGTTTCTTTGGAGGTAAAGTACACTTGTGAATACTAAAGAATGAGCTTACAAATATTTGAGTTGCAACTAGAGAAAGAGAGCTTGATACTATGTAGGTCTCCAATAGGAACTTATGCATAAGAAATGTGATTCTTTGAAGGGGACTCCACTTTAAAAATAATATGATCATCACTCAAGATTCTTAAGACTCTAAGATACATGAAAACCCTAGGACACAAAGTCTAATACATGAATAAATCAACTGAAGATGATAAAAATTTGTTTCTTAGTCTAAACAGGGATTGTGCACGAACAATACGACCAATGTCAGCTGATTTTGAAAATTCAAGAAACATTCAACTTACCAAGGTGATATCCAACCTTTGAGAATTCTCCCATAATATTGAACCATCAATAAATTTACTCAATTTGATCAGAAAGTAATAAATTTAAAAATTGTGTCAATTATACATGAACACGAAGTTTTTGAAAAAACAATCGATAGAACTCAATCAAATCTTCATGAAAATCTATGAAACCTTTTGCAAAATAAACATATGCCCAAGATAGATCACTCCTAAAATAATTAGCAATTTTCATTGTTAAGTTGGGAGATTAAAAGACTTTTGTAATTCTAACCCTAGAATTAGGTTATGTGCATAATTAGAGTCTCAATGAACACTCAAATAATGAATTATCTCTCATTTTTGCATGAATTTTAACAATTATTTTTCCCTTGGAACTGTGAGGAAAATATTCAACTTATCCATATCATATTCACTCATGAACGATCTCTATATGTTCCCAAAAATCACATGAACAATGCACATACTAGAAACATGACAATAGACCTTGATCTAAGATAGGCAAAGATAATCTACAATCATGTCGAGAGTTGATGATAAAACCTCTATTCAAACCCACACTACTGATGTTTGAGTCCTTATAGATCTTGATACCTTCAAAGACTTTCCAAAAAAATAAATCTCTAGAACGGTGATAGGATCTGGGTGTAGAGGATAGACTATGAACGACTACTTTTAGATGTCGGCATTGCTTCCAAACGAGTCATATTTTAGAAGATTGTGAAAACTATAAACACAAGACCAAACCTGTATGGTGGAAGGATTATGTACCTAAAAATTTCACAATCTATCCCCATTCCAAATAGAGAAGTTATCTTTAGATTCTTTGCTTTTGAGGGTGTTGATTTTGTTAAAAGGATGCTTCTAACCTACTTCTTGTGGGTCAAATCCCTATCAAGTCACTTGAATTTTTCTTCCAATTTTAGTGGTAGATGGAAATGAGGAATGGATAGTGATGGATAGGAAAAAGAATGGAAATGCCAAATCTAAACCCCCATCATCTCCGACAAGGCATGATTCTTGTCCTTTTGTTTTCTTTCATTCAAATACATTTTGGTTGTTGGCCTACGGTGTTTCTAACTAGGAAATACTATTTTTTAGATATTTTTAGGTTGTTGAACTATTGTTTTTGGTTTTATTCTTATAAAATTGATATTTTTGTTGGGCTTTCATGTATTATCTAGATTTTGATTTGAATTTACCACATTGATTCAACATTATTTGGCTTCGATCCTTTTTGTAGCAGGTATAGTCCCTTCAAAACTATTTACCATTAATAAAAAAATGATATGTTTCAATTAGTCTTTCACCTTTCAAGACTTGAAATCAACTTAGAAGCATATAAATCCTCTCCATGACTATTTAGACCCCCTGAGGTCATGTTGAAACACCATCCTTATAGATGTTATGAGGATATACTCTCAAGAACCTCTGTCAGCTAGTAAGACTAACAAACAAGTCTTCCTTATATCCAAAAACTTCATATATATGAAGAGAGAGTTTCTCTAATACATGATGTTAATGAAGATTAGAAGAAAAGAGATTGAAAAGAACTACTCACTAGGACAATGACTTCATGGAAGCATAGTGTAGATTTTCTTGGTTTACTCTTCAGGATAGTTTGTCTCAAGAAAGTTATATGTTTGACTTAACCAAAAAGGCTTGAAAATTCTTAAGCGAATTTCCATACACATGTGGAAAGAGTTTGAGCAGCGTTTAGCAAGATTCCTATTATAAGAAGCAAGAACATTCACATGTCATAAGCCATCACACCAAGAACAATGAAAATGGAAAAAATTGTGCCTTCAAGAAGTAAATCTTTCAAATACCTTTTGAGCATGAGAAACAACATGAATGAACTATCAAAACAATATGGAGGTGATAAAACAAGATTTGGAATCCAACTTCACATTTTTTCTCTTATCGATTTGCACAACCTAAGAGAGAGAAATACTACTCCACCAAAATTCTCATAAGTTTTAACTACACTCCTTTTGAGAAAATTATTTTTACACATGATTTCTATGAAAATTTAATCCAAAAATTCCTTCTATGATTTATTTAAAGGAGTCTCTATATTTTTTTGACCACTAAGAAGCCAGGCAACTTAAAATGATCTTTTCAAAAGGCCTATTTACAAAAACTCACATAACTTGCTCAAATGACCTAACATTGACCTAAAATTTTATATGAAGCACCATGAAACCTTCCTCCATCATCTCCCATGATTTTTTTGAAAATATAGTTCTAAAATTTTCTATCCCATCTCATTTGCATGCAATAACACTGTTTGTTCTCAACACCATTTCTGAAGTTTGTAATACAAAAATTGACTCTTAGGGTTAAGCTGAGCCTAACCTTTTTCTCACATACTATAGATACACTATCAAGGCCTCTCCCATGTTAAATTTACCTTCCTATGACCTCAAAACCATGAAAATAACTCATACGGACCAAGCCATCTCCCTCACTCCAATGCTTCTTTAGCAACAATACACCATGGAGGAGCTTGATGAGAGACATAACAAGGTCTCAAACCCTCTTATTAGACCTTGACCATCTCCTCTTTGTATGATTTCTCATTTTTTGACTGTCACATTCTTGGAATCCTCTTTAACACCTTGACTAGCTTCTCCCTCTCTTCTTGTATGTCTGAGTTTTTGCTTGGGTTTTTGGATTTCTTTCTTTAGTTGACCTACATTACAAAACCTTACAATGTTCCCAATCTTGTGGCAGCTTAAGCACTCCACTTATATTACTTTGCATTCAAAGGCCCTTGTTTGTCAAAATTCATTACAAGCATAACAATAGCCATTGAATTTTCTTTCATACCTTCTTGTGTTTGATGGTTCATTTTTGCAGTACTTTGTTAGGTTTCCTTTCTCATGACAATGATAACATTCAGCTCCATATCTTTTTCCTACTTTTTTTCTCTTCCTTCTTTCCTTGTTCTTTAGTTTATTCTTTATAATCTTCATTATTTTCCACATTAGAATTACATGCACTAGCCATGTGTCCATAAGCACCACACTTGTAGAAATTTCCATGAAAAAAACATGCTTAAATGCATTTGGATTCCTAACAGATGTTATTTTATGAGATGAATACATTAAACTATTTCCATTTCTTGACAACATTTTTCTATTAGAACCTTGACTTGATTCACCTTCTATACTGCATGAAAAACCTAAGCCTATTCTATCACCATATGTTTTTTTGTTTTCCTAACATTTTATCCATGTTTTTTAAGCTCTCTTGAAAAGATGATAACTTGCTTGTCATGATTCTTAACTCCTTCTTTAGTTCTTTGTGCTCTTTCTGAAAGTCTTCTTTCTCTTTACTCAATTCTTCTTTTGTCTCCTCAAATTGATTTGTTAAGAATTTGAATATTTATTCTCTCTCAGATTCATGTTTGAGAAATTATTCTCTCTTGATTCTCAGCTTAGCTTGATCTCTTCAACTTGAACTTTCATGACTTTGATAATTTCATCTTGAGTTTCTGATATCTTGTCAATCACATCACCTTGCATACCTACCATGTTCCTTATCATGAAGGTATTGATATGAATAGTATTCAAATTTGGAGTTTCCATCCTATCACCAAAGATCTCCATTTAGTCTATTAAGACCACTTCTAAGGGCCCACTCTGATACCAATTATTGGAATTGACAAGGGACCAAGAGGGGGATGAATCAATCATGTAATAATTTTTCTTTTCTACTTCAAACAATGAACACACAATATATGATTATAATCAAATAAATATCATCAAGAGATTCATATATATATCAAGAACACAAGAAACCTTCTTTATTGGAATAAAAATCATAATACATCTCATCAAATCAAATTACAGTCAACAAAGATATCACCACTTTTGCTTCATTCACATCCTCCTCATGAAACTCCAACCAACTACAAACCTAGAAGAGACTTCTAGGGGTTTTGGATATGCCCAAGGGGTTTTTATTTGTAGAAAATAATTATTCAAATGAAGATAAATTGGGGTTTTCCAAAATTCAACTCACAAATGAGCTTACATGAGTAGATATACCTCTTAGCATGACCTTTGACCTTCCACTTGCCATGACTCTTCAAATCACTCATTCTTTTGTCTTCAAGCTCTTAAAACTTGTCCAAAGTATATAATATTTGTATGAAATGGTTTAATGGCTACACAAATTAAAATAATGTTATTTTATGATTGGAAACTTGCCACATTAGCTAAGATATTTTTTAGTCTTATAGGTGTGCCTAAATCAACTTCTACAAAATAGTCCTGAAAAACCATCTAACTAGACCACTTCCACTTATCCTCATGACCAATGTAATATACCAAAATGAATCTTATGATGTATAATTTCATTAAAATTTACCAAAAGATATCCAACTCAAGGCTTAACACATCAAGAAACACCATTTTGCAAGACTTGTCTAATTGTTTCAGAATCTCTAAATTTTGTCTTCAAGAAATGAGCTTATACATACTTCAAATATCTTCATCATGAGGAAAGTAACCTATCAATGGAAATATAATGAATTATAATATCTCATCCACCTATCATACTGATCCAATTCATGGTATACGGCTTCCAAAAACTTGGATCCAATCACTGGTCTGGCTTGGTCCTGAAAACACAAAAACTAGTCTTCCATACAATGTGTTCAAACACCTCCAAAGAACTTATCAGATCTCCCCATCACCTATAAAAACTTAAATTTTTATGTATACATAATTTTTAGAAATTAAGAACCATAGGTCAAATGGAGAGAATCTCATCTTCATACCCATTCAGACATGCTTCTCAAATAGGCCTAAAGGAGCAATTTTGGCTCAATCACCTTTAAGAAAGGAATGACTTATAAAAACTGAACCAAGCACTTCCACACACCATATGAAACATGAAAATACTGATAAAGGAAAGATACAACATCAATTCAATGCAATTCAACATGGTTACCTTCATTCTCCTTCACTAGCACTAGATTCTCAAAATGCACTCAATACTTCAATTTTATCCAAATAAGTTTCTCAAGAAACTTCATGAGGCTGATGTAAATATCCCTAAAATCATCCACCTCAGATTTGAGCATATGTTCCTTTGCAAGTTTTACCTATACACTAAAATCTTCTTTAAAAGCCTGTTTTTGAGTGGGGCCCACTAAATTTCAAGAAGAAAAATTACCATGAAAATATGATTTTAGGAGTCCTCTACATGTTCCAATATGTTTTCAAGAAAAAATTTGAGTTTGGTCACCTAACCAACTCAATCTCTCAAAACTTGTTAGAATTAGGGTTTGGAAGGCTACATACATGCTTACAAAAATGGATAGAACTTATGAAATAATCAAAAATTACAAAAATAATTTTTCAAACATAATTTTATCCCAATTTAATCCATTTTTTTTCTTATGACTTATCTCGAAGGAGGCTCCACAATTTTTCTTGATTGCTAAGAATTTTGGTGCTCAAATTACATACTTTGAAAAACCCGGTTTTGGAAATCCTTTCATAACTTGTAAAATATTCATCCTCAACTTCTGAAAATTTTCACACACCTTAAGGAAACATCCCTATAACACCTCCAAGTGATATTTTCTCTGGTTCATCCTAAATATTTCCATCCCATCTCATCTAGGTGCCCTTTGGTATCTAATTCTCACTATTGAACTATGTTGACTGCATAAGTTCCTAAACCACTTCAATAATTATATATGATAAATTTTACATGCCATATATCATAATTTAATTCTCAGACCATGTTTTTGTTGCATCATCACACCTTGGATAAAAATTTCACACCTTGCTTACTTGTGGATTTCCTTAAGAAAGCTCCATACCGCTTGTTTCAGTCTTATGAACATGGTTTGTCTATTGTATCTCTTTTTGTACCTCATTTACTAGATCATAATTGTGAAAAATTATTTCCTTATTTTGGTTTGAGTCAATTTTCATGTTTGCATGATTTACACCATGTACTTGCATTCGACCAAGGCTTAGAATGAGTTGACTTGACCCATACCTTACATGACTGAACCATTTGGACATGTTATAGAATTATTGACACATTTAATTCATATCATAGACCTTTTTTACCTTCATACCACCTTTAAGAGACTCAAAACACACATATGTGCCTTTGGAGACTCATAGATCTCACCTAGACAACATACCTAGATCACCTAGACTACTTGAAATCAATGGAATTGTCATCAATTGCAAAAAAATTGCACACACTTCTAAAACCCATTCATTTCAAGGGCTTCCCAAGTAAATTTCATCAAGACAGTCTTTTTGGCAAGCTTGGGAAAGGTCAATTTCTAGCTTTTCTAAGGTTCATGTGCACCTCTTGGAGTGGAAGAAAAGGATAAAATACATCATGGATGTGCATCAAAGAGAAGAGAACATTTTTCAAATAGTTTTGGAATGTTTCACAAGTTTTGGAGCAGCTCCAACAAAAGTGGATCTTGGAGGCCTAGGCATTGCATAGTGCAAAAGACAACCCCTGAGCTTCAGGAAGTGATTGCGGGAGCTTGGTAAGGAGTTAGGAGTTAAAAAATATATTTTCAGAAAGTTAATTTAGAGACATGAGATGGTGGAATATATTTTTCACACTACTAGAACATCCTATCTAAAACAAGTTTTTAACAAACAAAACCTTCAATCTAGAACAAAATCCTATTTTTCATGGGGTTTCATGCATAATAAGAGAATGAAAAAACCAGCATTGGATTCAAAAGGTAATAAAAAAGAATAATAATATAAAATTTCCTCAAAAAATCCTCCGAGAACTCAAGTTATGGTCCTAAAAAGTCACTCTCCAAGGCACAAGCTTCAGTAGTTAGTCATTTTTGGGTTAGAAATCCAACCAATGGGAGAGTGGCACACGTTTCCGCATCAATTCCACCAAATATTTTTTCCAAAAGTGAAATAAATGTTCCCCTAACCCTATTTTGGCCCTGACTCTACACATCACTAAAGTTCAACTCATTACAAGATAAGCCCCAGGCTTCATTTCCCGCCCCGCTCTATGTAATCACGCTCCACCACTTTTCAAGCCGGTGAAATGACATACTTTTGTGTCGTATGTGCACCAATTATTTGGGATGGTTGGGAAAAAAATCCCCAGATCCTCCAATTTAGTCTCTTGGTCACCCATGTGCCCCCAAAGCTATAAAAAGTGCTTTTTCTAAGCCCTCTACTCAAACCCAACTACCAATCACGCCGCAACAATTAGACAAACGGGATAGGGAGAAAATTTTTGCACCAAACATTTTGTGAAAGTGGTGAAAAAAATTTTTCTCCCCAATGCATCAAAATATTGCAAAATTACTAACTATCGGGCTTTCCACCAAGAATTTACATTCTTCCTACATGCACACACAAATTTTCTCCAACTACCGAGATCTCTTCCTCTCTTCCATTCCTTCTGCTCCCAAAACAATTCCAACACCTCCAACATCATTTTTAAACCATTCAATTCTGATGTAATGTGAATAATGAATATTTTAAAGGAAACTCCATGATTAAGAGCTATTAGAAACCCCAGGGCACAAAAACGAAGAATTTCTCATAACTAATGAACTAGTGATCAAATCTTAGTGAAACTTAGAGAAAATATTCCTCATCCAAACGCCTTGAAGATGAAAAAACAAAACATAGAAAGACATCCATGATTTTAATGGAATCCATTTGAATTTCTATTCCCTATGGTGTTCTTCCTTCATTTGTCATCAATCCAAGCAGTTTGACTTGAAAATTTGACATAAAGCATCCAAATCAAAAACCCAAAAAGAATCTAGAATTTTCTTTCAATCCAACATGGTGGTTTTAAGATTATAAAATAGAAATTCTCACTGGTTCAGCACTTTCCATTTTTAGTAAGTTTTTAAAAATGGAAAAATCCCTCCAGAAGAAAGGACAGTGAAAATCACCCAAATTGAAAACTAGGTTATGTGGGTCAAAAATTAAGAAAAGAAAAAAAAACTTTATAAAAATAGAAAAATATTTGAATTGACCCCAAAAAATAAGTGGAAAACTTGGAATGTGAAGGGAAATCCTTAGTACAAACAACAAGACCAAAAAAACTACCAAAAATAGCATTCCCGTTGTCACGATTTATAAAAATAAAAATTTAGGTTTTAAGTGTATACAAATTGCTACCATCTCCATAGTAACTTATATCAGTTCTTTTTTTCATCCTCATGGGATTGTAAGATGATTACAAGGCTCAAAGACAACATTAGTACCTTCATATTTATCTTGGAAGAATCATCCTGAATTCAAGTGTGCTCAAAAGTAATGCAAGACATCATAATACACAATGGGTGGATCCATCTTCATCATTAAGAGAGTCGGGTGATTCATAATAATTCAGTCACAGAGAGATCAATGAGTTCAATTGGTTCATTAATCAAGTATCAAAGGGGATTGTCATGAATTTTGCCTGTGTATATCCCAAGCTCACATTGGGAAGTCCTAAAATAGTGTTTCTCAACACTCATTCCATGACCGAGATGTCAGACATCATGTACCCACAGGAATTATGATCATCACTAGTGGGAATTTTTTTCAAAATGCACTTCATCAAAGCTTCCTGATGAGTACAACAATGTGGCTATGTAGCATAAGTCATCAAAGATTGGTTTTGACCCTCAAGCTTCTTTGGAGTGGACCTCAGTGAGCAACGCCCATGGTCATCAAGGTGATTACTCAAAAGTGTTTCTAAACACTCAGTTTGAGGTGTTCATGCATCATCCAAAGGAGGTCTCAAGGAAAAAAAGAGTTCAGAGATCCAAATTTCACCACATTTGGACATTTCATCAGATCAGTCAGACAATGAGGTGAAGGTGGCAAGGCATCATCTTCATCAACATTCCTTCTTCCTTCTCCTCATTCATTCTCTCTCCTTTTCCTTTCTCCCCCCTTTCTTTCTAATTCTTCATTGGGAAAAATCATTGTATTTTTTCTTATTCACTTAAGTGACCTACTTTCAAATTGTAAAAGTATTTTCTCAAAATTATAAGAGAAATACTTAATTTAATGGAAAATGAAAAGTCAAAAGGGGAATGTGGAAATGAAGAGTCATGTGGGGGTAGGAAAAGAGTCAATCCACATTGCTATAAATTGGGATGGCCTCTTAAGGATTCCATATTTTGAATACTTCATCTTTGTGGCAATATTGGATGCTATTTGTTGGAATTTTTGTCACAAATATATATGAAATGAAGATACAATTTCTTCCACTTTCTTCTTTTCCCTTGCTTTTTATAACTTATGTAAATGTCAATTAAGGAATAGAGTTTCTACTTTCCAAGATGTAGGAATGTGTGCAACTTTGTATGCATGGTTTCCTCTCATCATTAACATGATAAGCATGGTTTTTATAGGAATATCATGACTCTTATATTTCCCTCTTTTATATAATTTTTAAGCATAATGACACAAGATTTTTTTATATTTGATAGATGAATTTGAGAACTTGGTGTCTTGATTTTCCCATCTCACTAGATAGCTTCATTGTGTTTCCTCTATATTGAATGATGAAATACTCTGGTTACTAGGTGTGAGACTCTGATTTCCTACTCATGCAGTAATATCCCTTTCATAATTTCTCTCATTTCCCCTCATCTTTGTAATTTCCTCCCTTGTAATCCTATGCAAGCACCTTGTCATAGGTTTAGTGGAGTGTCGCTATGTGATCCCCACCAATTTGGTCACCAACAACATTTAGATAGTATTAGGATTATTTTACTTTCAATAATGGGAGCTGTACCATTCAATGCAGAGGGGCGTAGCTACGTGAATTTTGGTGGAGACACCTAAATTTTCAACCTAACAAATTTTCTCACCAACTGTCTTTGGAAACTCCACTGGGGAGATATTTACCCAAGTGCACCTAAAAAAGATATCTACCCAAAAAAATTTAAAAAGTATATTAAAAAAATAAATATTTCAAAAGATTTTTTTTTTAAAGGTGAATCCATCAAGGAATGAGTCCCTCTCACATTTTTTTTTATTTCACACTATGAAAAATTTCTAGTTTAGAGTGAAGTACTATTGAGTGACAAAAAGAATAAAAAGAAAGAGGATTTTGAGAATTGTAAATATTTGATTAACCATCATTCTAGAACATCTCTTGCAAAGCCAAGAAATTTGAAGGAAATAAGGCTCGCACTATCTCCACAGAAACCAGGAAAAGAATTTCCAGAATGGAGAAAATCATTGTATGTGAAGACCCAATTATAAAGTCATGGTGGTTACAATTCAAGAAGAGTGCTGCTAAAGGAAAAATAATGGGAATTTCTCCTGCTGATGATCAAGAATCCTAGAGATGGATGAAGAAGGTTCAAAAGAGATACAAAAGGTTGTATGAAGGATCAAGATGGTGTAGAATCCACTTGAAGGTAAATTTTTCAACTTCACACAGCTAACCAAGAAACTCATGACATTTTATTTCATCTCCCTTCCTCTAGATGACTTCCTTGTATATGGTGATGAAGAAATGGACATTTTGAGAAGAGAATATGTGTAGAGGCTTCTAAGCATGTGTACAAAAGGAAATCCTAATCTTGAAGCCTATCATGAAGTTTGGAGATATGCTTTAGCTTTGCAAAGGAGGTACAAACATCTTGAAGCACTTCATCAAATAGAGGGAGAAGATGAGATGCACCCTATGGAGGAAGACCCTGATGGCTACCCATACTACGAGGTGTTCATCCCTGGAAGATTATTGAATGCTCCTGAAGAAGATCCTATCCTTGAACCATCTAAAAGAACCAAAAACATCATGGAGGATGAGATAGAAGACATGGAGATGGAACCGCCATTCATAAATTCTTCTTGGCTCAAGCATGGCCCATGGGAGGAGAAATGGATTCAAAGGAAGAATCTTGTTACATGATGGATGATTCAATGCTTTCCAAAGACTCCACCAACAATGAGGAAATACAAGATGATGGATTTGAGGTAATCACGGATAATATCCTTTCAAATTTTGATCTTTCGATTAATGATGGAATGGAGGTATGTAAAGAAGTGTAAGAGAACCATCATACATCCTAGACCTCAAAGGATGAATTCAAAATGATCATGGACAATCTGCCTTTCCTATTTTGATTCTTCAAGTGATGTAGAAATGTTGAATGAAGAAATGGAAATAGTCAAAGAATCAAGTTCCCTTCTTGATTCAATCATGGATGATCAAATGGAAGAGGCCCACTTCCTTTTTGAATCCAAGGAAAATGAACAACTCGAACACAACCTCTTCTCACCCAAAGAGCAGAATGATCATCATGGTGAGTACAAAGTCTTCCATTTTCCATGTGAGCAAGAGGATTCCATAATGAATGATCAAGATAGAGTTGAAAATTATTCCCATACTTCTGCCCCAACATGGTCCTATGCTTCACATCTAGAAGATGATATGGATTTTGAAATTGAAGGAGTACCCTTCCCATGGAGCATGGACCTCTTCTCCTTGTCATAAGGTGTCATGAATCAAGTATGTCTGTGCTTGCAAGAAAGTGAATATTGAGCAACATAAATCATGGAAGAGGTAAATGAGGATGTTTCAAATGAATCATGGGACCATATGGATAAAATTTTCAACCATATTCGGAGATGCCGAATGAAGGTCCCTCTTGTAAGGAAAAAGAGGAATATATGGGATCTCATAAGAGTTATTTAAACAAGACATCTTGAAGGTCACGGAAGAGATCGGAGACACTCATTTCAGTATTGAACTTTGACTTAGGCTATGGAAATGAAAGATAGGTATGAATTAATTTGTTCTTATTATTTTGATACACTAATGTTTGATGCTTGAGACAAATCCAATAGATTAGCTTTATGACTTCCCAATACCTCGGCTTTTAGAGAGAATGTGAAAGCATATACTTTTTTCTTTCACATAAAGTTAAGATGTTCTTATTATTTGAATATTATAAATATCATGAAGACAACATTTTTGCCATGGAGGAAGATAGAGAAGGAAAATTTTGAGCGGGATTGCATCAAAGAGAACTTATTCTAGAAAATAAAGTGAAAAGGTGCATGATTCTTGTGGAAATATTAAAATCATATGACCAAATTAAGTCTCATCCATTACACCAAATAACATTATTCCTTCTCTTATAAAGTGGATTTAGATGTAGTCTTAAGAACTATATAGGTTATTTAAGATTAAATGTAGAATATATTTGATCTATCTTTAAAAATTCCATTGAAATCTAATGTTTTCATTTAATATTTCTTGTAAGTTGGAATGAATAGTATTTGTATATTTCTTGTAAGTTTGTCATTTGATCTTTGATCTCTTAATGTATTACAAAAAGTGTAATACTCACATGACATAAGAGAACATGACTCATAAAGATTGCAACATTCATAAAGCAAAATCATACAAGATACTCACTGAAACAACTATAAGTAAGAGGTTTGACATTATTGTTAGGCGCACTCAATTAGTACTTAGTGCAAAGACTCACAATTAATAACTAGGCGCAAGACTCACAAAATCAACACAAAAATTGCTATAACTAAAATTTTAGAACTCCAAATGAGAATCTGAGAGAGGTTTTTTTTCCTCTTATTGTTAGGAGGAAAAAAACTCTCTCCATTTTTACACAACAATAATAGTTTTGAAGATATCAACATTTGAAGAAGAAGGTTTTCAAGCACAATACTAGTAGAACCAAAAAATCACTCTAACTAAAATTTAGAAACTCCAAATGAGAATTTGAGAGAGGTTTTTGTTCCTCTTATTGTTAGGAGGAAAAACCTCTCTCCATTTTTACACAACAATAATAGTTTTGAAGATATCATCATTTGAAGAAGAAGGTTTTCAAGTGCATGACTCACACATGCAACATCATTAATTCACTCTAACCAAAGTTGAAGATCTCCAAATGAGAATCTGAGAGAGAGTTTTTGTTCCTCTTATTGTTAGGAGGAAAAAATCTCTCTCCATTTTTACACAACAAAATAATTGAGGATATATCTTCATTTTAAGTTTTAGCAAAATAAGGTTGAAGAAAAGTAAATAAGACAAAAAAATAGGTTCAATAAAACTATGATATCTCCTCATTTCTCAACAAAAATGAGAATTTCAAGATGTTTTGAAATATTACAACAAGGAGCACCAAACCCAAAAATGTTTTGAAGATATTATTCCAAATGAATTCACAGTAATGATCAGAAAATCAAGGATGAGAATATGGCGGGACAATTGTCATGTTGAAAGATTCAATCATGCAAGAGCAAACTTGGAAAATGAAAATAAATAGTTAAGTGCACGTGGAAGAGATGGTTCAATATAGAGTTGTAATATTTGATTAATTCTCTTCCACATTTATCTCCTTGTCATGTGGAAGAAGTAGTCAAGTGCAAGAGGAAGAGGTAGTTCAATCTAGAGTTGTAGTGTTTGATTAAATCTCTTCCATATTTGTCTCCTTGTCAAGTGGAAGAATAAGTAGTACAATCTAGAGTTGTAGTGTTTGATTAGATCTCTTCCATATTTGTCTCTTTTTCAAGAGGAAGAAGATAGTAGTTGAATAGATCTCTTCCATATTTGTCTCCTTGTCAAGAGGAAGAAGAAGTAGTTAAATATGAAGTTGTAGTGTTTGAATAAAATTCCTTCCACATTTATCTCATTGTAAAGTGGAAGATGTAGTCAAGTCTTTCCCAAGATTATAGGTAGGTAGTTCTATAATCTTGGAGTATTGGGATGAGTTATAAATATCTCTCCAAAGCACTCAATGTAACAGTGGTATGAAATGGATGATTTTGTAACATCATTTCTTATTAATAAAATCCACAATTTCAAGTATTTTGGCAGTAACTTATTTTTAGTTTTGTTAACCCAAATCTGAGGGAAGAGCAAGGGCCCACTCTTACCCAAGGAGGAGGATGATTTATTGTTTTTTAGAATAGATCTTTATTGTTTTTCTTTTATTTTTTAAATCTTGCATTTGTGTTTTTTTTTTTTTTTTTTTGCTTCAAGCTTTTTTTTATTTTTTTTTTTTTTGTTTTCATTTGTTTGTTTTCAGTTATTCATTTCAGTTTGTTAGATTAGATTTACTTTCAGTTATTTATTTTAGTTCTTAGATTAGATTTCATTTCAGTTATTGAATTTCCTTTCATGCATTTTCAATTCTAGAGAAAATAATTGTAAGATCATTATTTCTTTAGCCCCTTTTGCATAGATAGCCTTGGACACCACCTAGTTTTGACATTCTTTGTGATTAAATGATGAGGAGGACAACAATGACCCTCATCATTTTTGGCATCATTTTTGGGGATAGGTGTCATTAGGGGTAAGTTGCTAAGTTAAGATTAGTGAGAAGAATTTCATAAGTTTCCATTTAGAAATATTTTTCCATAACTCTTTTTTTAAAATAAAAGACCTTGTAGTGACAAGAAAGATTTTTTTGCTTTGGAGTATGTGGAACAAAAACTTCTTATGAAATTTTAACTTAGAGGAGATATTGGTTTAGCAGTCCTTTTAGACATTAGTTTTAATTTTTCTATTTTCTTAGTTAAATGCTTGGGCTTAGTGAGAGAAATTCTATAAGTTTTCATTCCTTCAGATGATATAAAAAGTATTTGTAGTGACAACAAGTAACTTTCAAGCTATTTGAGTGAATGGAACATGAATCTCTTACAAATCCTTAGTTTAGATTAGAAGTTTATTTATTTCCATAGATTAGAGATTAATGGAAGATTGACCAAAAAAAAACCCCCAAAATAAGCTTTGTGCAGGATAATAAATATTACAGGGAAGATCTACTCATTCATGTCAATGTAGGGTTGAATAAACATAAAGACCTAGTTGTTGTATACCAAGAGATGACAAGCCTCATATCTACATTGAAAGAGCTATACAAGAGGAAGAAAAATGCTTACCAAGTTTGTTGTTACATAGAGATGAAAAAGAAGATATCATATTGAATGCTTTTGCTAAAATAAAATGGATTGCATGCATTGATTTTAACTCATGCAGTTTTTTTCAACATGCAAGTACCACTTTTCTTTTGACTCTAGCTACTAAAGGAAAAAATTTTTGTAGAAGCAAAATTTTTTGCAAAACAAAGAGATCTCAACAATGGGTTCACAAAAACTAAGGATGTGGATATAAACAACTACATGGTTGATCAAGGAGTGCAAAAAAAAGAAAGAGTTGAAAACCAGTAAATGAATGATGCTCTTTTTTCTAAAAAAAAAAGGAAAAAAAAAAGTTGAAAACCTAAAAATGGCATGGCTCTTTTCCAAAAAAAAGAGTTGAAAACTAAAAAAGAAAAAAGAGTTGAAAACCAAAAATGGTGGCTCTTTTGCAAAAAAAAAAAGGGGAAAGTTGAAAACCAAAAAAATGGTTGTTTTCCCAACTATGCAAAAAAAATATCTTCAATCTTTGAAACAATTTGTTATTTCTTTCAGATCTGCAGGTTGGAGTCTTTTGAAGTTGATTTATTATTTCTTCATATCTACAAAGTTGGAGTCTTTTGAAGGTGATTTAGATCTGTAGAGTTTGAGTCCTTTGAAGCTGATTTGATATTTCTTCAGATCTATGAGTTTGAGTCCTTTGAAGCTGATTTGTTATTTGTTCAAATATTGTAAAATTGGAGTCCTTTGAAGATAAAAAAATTGGTGTTGCAAGCAAAGGAGTTGAATTTTTTTTTTCTCTAACATTACATAAATGAAGGTTGTGCAACAAGAAGAAAGCATGGATAAATTCAAGATATGGTCCAGGTATCTTCTATCATTTTATTCTTAAATAAAGTTATTAGTTGTTTTGATTACAGATAAGTCCACTTCCAAGAACCTATATCCAAAGAAAAAATTTATTTTTTCAATAAGGCTTGTAGCAGTAGATAAGACACTTGGGTGTTGAAAAAAAAAAAAAAAAAAATCAAATGACTTCTTTTGAAAAAAAAGAAGAAGAAAAAAAAAAGAGCCACACAAGAAGCCAAGTGTGGGGGAGAAGAAGATACAAGCCTTCAAAGATATTTTGAAAACTACATAAGAGAAGGGTTGATATATATAAAACATATGTTGATTTTGAAATGAAAAGAAAAAAAAATATTGATTTTATGAAGAAAAAAAATGATCAGTCTTGTACAAAAAGAAGAAAGAAAAAGATGACTCAAGATCAAAATGTGCATTGAAATCAACAACATGCATGAGGACATGCATGAAGTTAAGTGTGGGGAGTGATGAGACCAAATTAAGTCTCATCCATTACACCAAATAACATTATTCTTTCTCTTATAAAGTGGATTTAGATGTAGTCTTAAGAACTATATAGCTTATTTAAGATTAAATGTAGAATATATTTGATCTATCTTTGAAAATTCTATTTGCAATCTGAATGTTTTCATTTCCTAATATTTCTTGTAAGTTGGAATGCAATATTGTGTATGAGCAGGTCATTTGATCTCTTGAATGTATTACAACAAGTGTAATACTCACATAGCTAAGAGCACATGACTCACAAATATTGCAACATTCATAAATTAAAGAGTTCAAGACTAAAGCAAAGAGACACAAGACTCACTTAGTGGACGGCGGAAGATAATTAATAGCACACACTGGACTCAATTCAGCACTGCATGCATAACTCATAACTTCAAATGAATGAGAGATGTTTTTGTTCCTCTTATTGTAGACTCTACCTTCTCCATTTTTACACTTAATATTTTTGAATACTATCAGCATTTGATAAGAATAGGACTCACTATAAATCAAGTAGAACACACAAAATTCTATAACTAAAATTGTAAAACTCCAAATGAGAATCTAAGAGAGGTTTTTTCCTCTCTATTTTAGGAGGAAAAAAACTCTCTCCATTTTTACACAAAATAATAGTTTTGAAGATATCAACATTTGAAGAAGAAGGTTTTCAAGCACAGTACTAGTAAAACCAACAAAGAATCACTCTAACTAAAATTTAGAAAACTCCAAATGGGAATATGAGAGAGGTTTTTGTTCCTCTTATTTCTAGGAGGAAAACCTCTCTCTCCATTTTTACACAACAATAATAGTTTTGAAGATATCATCATTTGAAGCAAAGGTTTTCAAGTGCAGGACTCACACATGCAACATCAAATTCACTCTAACCAAAGTTGAAGATCTCCAAATGAGAATATGAGAGAGGTTTTTGTTCCTCTTATTGTTAGGAGGAAAAACCTCTCTCCATTTTTACACAACAAAAATAATTGAGGAGATATCTTCATTTTAAGTTTCAACAGAATAAGGTTGAGAAAAGTAAAAAAAAAATAAGAAAAAAAACAGGTTCAATAAAACTATGATATCTCCCTCATTTCTCAACAAAAATGAAAATTTCAAGATGTTTTGGAAATCTTAACAAGGATCACCAAACCTAGAAAAAATGTTTGAAGATATTCTTCCAAATGAATTCACAATAATGATCAAAAAATCAAGGATGAGAATATGGCGGGACAATTGTCATGTTGAAAGATTCAATCATGCAAGAGAAAACTTGGCAAATGAAAATAAATAGTTAAGTGCACGTGGAAGAGATAGTTCAATATAGAGTTGTAATATTTGATTAATTCTCTTCCACATTTATCTCCTTTTCAAGTGGAAGAAGTAGTAGTTCAATCTAGAGTTGTAGTGTTTGATTAAATCTCTTCCATATTTGTCTCCTTGTCAAGTGGAAGAATAAGTAGTACAATCTAGAGTTGTAGTGTTTGATTATATCTCTTCCATATTTGTCTCTTTCAAGTGGAAGAAAAGTAGTTCAGAAGATAGTTTGTAGTTTTGATTATATCTCTTCCATATTTGTCTCCTTGTCAAGAAGAAGAAGTAGTTAAATATGAAGTTGTAGTGTTTGAATAAAATTCCTTCCACATTTATCTCATTGTAAAGTGGAAGATGTAGTCAAGTCTTGCCCAAGATTATAGGTAGGTAGTTCTATAATCTTGGAGTATTGGCCAAGGATGAGTTATAAATATCTCTCCAAAGCACTCAATGTAATAGTGGTATGAAATGGATGATTTTTGTAACATCATTTCTGATTAATAAAATCCATAGTTTCAATATTTTGGTAGCAATTTCTTTTTAGTTTTCTTAACCCAAATATGAGGGAAGAGAAAGGGCCCACTCTTACCCAAGGAGGAGGATGATTGTGTGTGTGTGTGTGTGTGTGTGTGTGTGTGTGTGTGTGTGTGTGTGTTAATAAAACCAGATGTGTAGTTTATCTTTCTGGTGACTCTAAGCCCAATGGATAAGGCAATGGACCATGAAATATGATTGAGATTCTAGAGTTCTCATGTAATTTCCTTACTTTTCTAGATCCATAACATGTCCCCAAGATAGAGCCAACTATTTTTATGCAAATGTGCAATAATAAAATTCCCAATTTTCAAGCATGACAACCATACCCTACCCGAAAACTTTCACTCAAAGGTCATCTTGAGTCCTCCATCATATCACCCTAATCCCTAAGTCAGTCTTATTTTCCACTATGATTATTTCAAGGTTTCATTTCAATGTGAACGTAGGTGATTTAGGGTTACCCAATCATTTCAAGTGTTTCCCAAGTAAAATTCATCAAGATAGTCTTTTTGGCAAGCTTGGGAAAGGTCAATTTCTAGCTTTTCTAAGGTTTGTGCGCACTCCCAAGAAGAAAAAAAAGGAAAAATTACATCATGGAAGTGAATTAGAGAGTTAAGAACATTGTGAAAATAGTTTTGTAAGGTTTCACAAGTTTTGGAGAAGCTCCAACAAAAGTGGGTCTTGGAGGCCTAAGAAGTGCATAGGATACAAAAACAACCCTTGATCTTCTGAAGTTATTTTGGGAACTCGAAGGAATTAGGAGTCAAAAAATATATCTTCAAAAATTTAATTCAGAGACCTACAATATGGTGGAATTATATTTTTCACAACACCCAACACCATCCTATCTACAACCAGCTTTTAGAAGGCACAAACTTCAAGCCATAAATAAAATCCTATTTTCATGTGGTTTCAAAGCAAGAATAAGTAGATGAAACTACCACCATTGGATTAAGATGGTAATTTCAAGGTGGAATTATATAAAATTTCATCAAACAACTCCTCAAGTAACTCAAGTTATGGTCTCAATGACTCGCTCTCCAAGGCACAAGCTTCAACAGTTAGTCATTTTTTGGGTTAGAAATCAAACCAATGGGAGAGTGGCATAATATTTTCAAAAATTTCACCAAATATTTAGTGAAATGTGATCCCCTACCCCATTTGTGGCACCCTCGGACCCTCCACATGCTCGAATTTCAGCTCCTTTTTCACAAGATAAGCCCCCACATGCTTCATTTCCCAACCCTCGCTCCGTGCAATCATGCTCCACCACTTGTCAAGCCAGGGTGAGGGTGAATTTTTGTGTCCCATGTGCACCAAATATTTTTGATAGTTGGGATGAAAAACTCCCCTTCCCCATTTAGTCTCTTGGTCACCCATGTGCCCCATGGCGGAAGATGTAAAAAGTGTTTTTTTTCTAAGCCTCCACTCAAACCCAACCGCCAATCACATTGCGACAAGTGGAAAAATGAGGATAGGGAATAATTTTTTACATAAAGTGAATTTTTTTTGGTTCAAGTGGTGTAAAAAAGTTCACTTCTCCCCAATACATCAAAATATTACGAAATTACTAACTGTTGTTGTCTACTAGTTGTTTCCATTCTTCCTGCACGCTTATACACATTTTTGTCCAACTGCCAGGATCTATTTTTCCTCCATTAATACTAATATCAAAACCTTTTACCACATCTAACATAATTTTTAAACCATTCCATACTTTTCAAATGTGAATAATTAATATTTGTAAGCAAAAATTCATGATCAAGTAGTCATCAAACCCTAGGGCACAAAAATGAAGAATTGCTCATAACTAATGAACTCGTGCATCAAATATCGCATGAAAATTTGAGAAAATATTCCTCATGAAAACACATTGAATCTAAAAAAACCAAACATAGAAAGACATCCTTTATTTTTAATGGTAGCCATTTGAATTTCTGTTCCCTATGGTGTTCTTCCTTCATTTTTCGTCAATCCAGAAGTAATTTGACTTGAAAATTCGTACAAAGCATCAAAATCAAAACCCGGAAAGAATCCATAGTTTTCTCATCAATCCGACATGGTTATTTTCAGATTATAAAAATATCAAGTGTCAATGGTTTGCACTTTCCATTTTCAATAAGTTTCCAAAAATGGAGAAATCCCTCCAGAAGAAAGAACAATGAAAACCTCCCAAACCCGAAAACTAAGTCATGTGGGTCGAAAATTAAAAAAAAAGAAAAAAGAAGAAAAGAAAATTTATAAAAATAGAAAGTACTTAGAATTGACCCCAAAAAAATTGTGGAGAACTTGTAATGTGAAGAAAATCCTTAGTGTAAACAATAAGACCAAAATAAACAAACCGCCTCGAAATAGCATCCCACTAGGTCCCGATTTCTAAAAATAACAGTTTTCAGCTCCATTGTAGTTATTATCTCCATAGTAACTTATATCACTTATTTTTTTCATCCTCATAGGATTGTAAGATGATTCAAAGGCTCAAATAGAGCATTGATAACTTCATATTGGTCTTGGAAGCATTGTCCTAAATTCAAGTGTGCTCAGAAGTAATGCAAGGCATCATAAGACACAAAATGGATCCATATTCACCATTCAAAGATCTCGGGTGATTCAAAATAAGTTGGTCATAGAGAGATCAATGATTTGAATTGGTTCATTAATCAAGTATCAAAGGGGATCATCATGAATAGTTCCTGTGTCCATCCTAAGATCACATTGAGAAGTCCTAAAATAGTGTTTCTCAACACTCATTATGTGAATGAGATGTCTATACATCATGTACCAAAGAGGAATTATGAACATTATTGGCAGGAAAAAGTGTTCAAAATTCACTTCATCAAAGATTCTTGATGAGTACAACAACGTGGATATGTAGTAGAAGTTATCAAGATATAGGTTTCACCCTCAAAATTTATTCAAAGTGGACCTCGGTGAACAATGTCTCAGGGTCATCAAAGGTGATTACTCAACAACTATTTCTAAAATTTAGTTTGAGGTGTTCATGCATCATATGAAGGAGGTCTCATGGCAAACATATTTTAGAGGATCCAAAAGTTCACCACATTGGGACATTTCATCAATCACCAAATAATGAGGTGAAGGTGGCAGAGCATCATCTTCATCAACATTCCTTCTTCCTTCTCCTCATTCATTCTCTATCTTTTCCTTTCTCCCCCATTTCTTTCTAATTCTTCGTTGGGAAAATCATGGTATTTTATCCAATTCACTTAAGTGACCTACTTTAATATTGTAAAAGTATTTTCTCAAAATTATAAGAGAAATACTTAATTTAATGAAAAAGAGAGGTCATAAGGGAATATGGAAACAAAGAGTCATGTAGGGGTAGGTGAAGAGTCAATCCATTATTGTTATAAATTGGGATGGCCTCTCCATTCCAAAGGATTCCATATTTTGAAGACTTCTACTTTGTGGAAATATTGGATGGTGTTTTGTTGGACTTTGTGTCACAAATATACATGAAATAAAGCTACAATTTCTTCCACTTTCTTCTTTTCCCTTACTTTGTACAACTTGTGTAAATTTTAATCAAGGAATAGAGTTTCTACTTTCCAAGATGTATGAATGTGTGCAAATTTGTATGCATGGTTTCCTCTCATCATTGACACAATAAACATGGTTGTTATAGGAATCTCATGGTTCTTTTATTTCCCTCTTTTATACACTTTGTAAGCATAACAATGCAAGAGATTTGTATATTTGATAGATGAATATGAGAACTTGGTGTCTTGATTTTCCCATCTCACTAGATATATTCATTGTGTTTCATCTATATTGAATGATGAATTAATCTGATTATTGGGTGTGAGACACTAATTTCCTACTCATGACAGTAATCTCCCTTTCATAATTTCTCTCCTTTCCCTCAACCCTCGTAATTTCCTCACTCTGTACTCATGCACAAGTACCTTACCATATTTTCGTGAGTGTCCTCCAGCGTGATCCCCTACCAATTTTTCCACCCACAAAATTTATATAGAATAGGATTAGTTTATTTTAAATAATGGGATATGTACCATTCAATGTAGAGGGGAATAACCTCGTGAACATTGATGGAGACATCTAATTTTTCCACCCAAAAAGTTTTATCACCAACAAATGGCCACCAAGGTGCTGCCTAGATCTAGTCACCAGCACCCAAGTGCATCTTCCCCTGCATTAGATCCTCTATCCAAATTTTTTCTTGAGTTCCAAAATTTATAGTGAGCATTTACAACATTATTGGAAGTCTATGTAGCACTTTTCCCTACCCGATCGCTTCCATATTTCGTGGATCTCAACTAAGTCCTATATCCCTCTCTTGATTATATTTTTCACATTTATGATAGTTTTCATATGTCAATAGTATATTTAGCATTTGTACATCAATTATTAAAATAATTATTCTATAATTAGATTTAATCTTATTTATATTAAATCAGACTTAAATTCATATTTATTGGAAAACAAAGGATCATGAATCATTTATATTTGAATGAAGTCATACAAATGTCAATCTTGTGACAAAAATGTCCCTTATGTACATCATCTTCAACCATATCTCATGACTCAAGTATTCAAAATTGAATTTTACTTACGTAGAAATCTCCCCTAGATCCATACTCTTTATATCCATATTTGCCACTCCGTATCTCTATAAATTTCTTATGGCTTATGAGAATCATATAAACACTTTTCAACCTTTATCATTTATTCAAACACCCACACAATTTTTCTACAACATATATCTTCAAGTAAACATACAATCTCATACTTTTTAAGAAACATCCTTTCGATCTCATAGAATTCATTACACTATAAAATTAGATCTCGAGATTACATATAAAGTCCTTCTCATGGAATCAAAATCACTAATATAACTTAAAGGAAGAGAAACAAAGTCACACAATAATTTTAATCATTTTGAGCCTAAAAGGTTACATCCTTCTTACATAAGAGAAAACAAAATCACATAGTGGAATACCTATACTCGGATTGGGAATATTCATCCATCAACATATATAGAAAATCATAACGATCTCCACGCATGACATTCAACTTACCTCTTTATTTTTCACAACATACTTGATTATCATGGGATCTAACTTCCCATAGGAGAATTCTCTCGATATTCTTTAACTTGGCACAAAATCTAAGAGTGTACATCCTTCACTTCCTACTAGACATATTTTATAACATCATCTTCGATCATATTTGTAGAAGAAACAAACTCATCTTGATGAACTCATTAAAATTCCCTTGTCTTGACATTTTCGACAACTTTTTGGAATAGATAACCCTCTTCGTATCTTCATACATATGTTAGAAATAAATAATTTTTAAACCTTTCTTAATATTCCTTAAGACCATCATTTCTACCACTTATTTTTAGGTCATATCATGCTTCTTACCCACCAAAAAGACTTCAATACTTCTCATGAGAGAGGAATGTCTCAAGGAGGAGAAATGGAGACACCCTATATTCTTAGGCACTCATAATATTATAAAAAATCTTCAAAATAAATTAGGCTTATTCCACCTTATTTTTATCTATCTCAGTAATTAAACTTTGAGGTTCTCTTCATTCTTCTTGGATGGAATTTCAAGCATGAAAATTTCATCTTATATCCATTATTATTCTGATTAAAAACTTGTCAAATGTATAGGGTTCTCTTCAACCAAAAGAAAATTCTCAATTAGGTCTACTAATCCTCTTTTTATCAGTGATCGTAAATATGCTTAAAGTATTGATTTCTCTATCTTAGAATTATCAACTTCTCTGGTTTATAATTTGTCTTTTGCAAACAATCCTCTTTGATCTTGATGGCATATAAGATCTAGATTTGACTTCTTCTAGATCCACTTTTCTGCTTTACTTAATTTTTTATGATATTTATAACTAGTTTTAGTGCTTCCTTTACCTCCTTTAGGGTCATACTCGATACTATTTTTTACTGACATAAATTCATTCTTTTTATCTCTTTTCCTTATCTTCTGTCTCTTTTTCATTCTCGACACTATTTGATTCCTCCTTTCTTATTTATCTCGCATGTTGTAATTTCAAGATGATTTCCGCTACTTTTGATTCTTGTTTGATGAGTTAGGTATCCATACTTTCTTATCCTCATACTTAGAGTTGATATTATTTTTGAAAACCCTCTTCTATCTTGTCTTTTTATGAGATCAAACCAACTATTTTTCATTGATATTTTTTTGATTGAAAATTTAGTTAATATGTGCTGATTTATGACACTTGTAACAAAACAACATTCATACTTGTAGACTAATATTAAATGAGGTTCAAAACCACACTCTACTACATTATGATCATATTCACAACATGAATAACACTTAACCTTTAAAATAACCTTCATAATCCCATGATAACTCATTCCTTGAAGACCTTTTCTTGTAATATCTAGCTCTATGACCAAATTCATGATAAACATAACAATAACCATTAAAATAATAACCATACCTCATTGTATTTGGTTGTATAACAAGGTTATACTTTTTTGAATCAATATTATTGGTCTCCTTCATGACTTTATAGGTACTTTGTCTATCCTTGTTATCTTCACAATTCTCTATGTGCCTCTCTTTTGAAGCCTAGGTATATTTTATCACTAGCTAATATTTTGATATTCAAAATATCATATCGATCCTCAAAGTTATTATCCAACCTCTCATAGGTATTCAACCTGCTAGATGTTTTTTCCAATTCTGATTTCAAGGATCTCAACTCATCTTCATACTTGATGCATTCTTGCTCTTTTATTTTTAAGGATTATATTAGACTCCTAACTTAGAATTCAACCTCTTTCGATGTCCTACTTATGTACATCATCCATGAAAATATTTCTTTTCTCCAGAATCCATTTCGATCAAGGACTCTAAAATTTCATAGTTTTTCTCAAATTCTTCAATTTAGTCTCAACATATGATGATTTTCCCTTATGATTCAAGGATATCCTTCAATTTTTTAGACTTTCTTCATAGGGACCTAACTCTCTAATATAAATTTTTAGAATCACACTAACCGAGATGGGGGTGATCCAAATCATAATTTTTTTACTTCATTTACCATAACATACATTCATCATTCAAATAAAACATTCAACATACATAATCAATTTGAGCTTATTAAGTGTGTAACATAGAGAGAACTCATGAAAACCAATGGGAAGAAAATTTCCTTTGTATTTTGTAAAAAATATGCAATGGTTTATGGGTTTTGTTAATCAAGAGAGAAATCATGAACACCAAATATAATGTGAAAACCTCAATGGGAAGAAAACCCATCAACCTTTAGCATATTTTACAAAACACAAAGGAAATTTTTGAAGCACCAACTTCACAAGGAGCACCAAACTCCGCAGTTTAATAGGACACCAATCCTACAAGGAACACCAACTCGGATTTAGTGAGAAACCAACCCCACAAGGATAAAATCCCCTAGATGACTAAAACACCAAAATCATCAACCTATATATGATGATAATTTATGAATTGTTGTTCTCAACTACTGGGATTGTGATCAATATTTTATCTCCACGTACTCAAAAACTTCTCAAACAAGCTCTTCTCCTACTTCTCTCAAACTTACATTCATCACATCGTGTTGATTATGTCTAATGAAATTGAAAATGATCCTATACTTCTATAATCTCTTCATACCTCTTATCATCTCTACCCTTTACACCTATATACTCTTATTTCACCCCTCTATCTCACTCATATCCCCATCATCATCACTAACTAAAATAACCAAATACATTCACTTTATATACATGACTAATCATAACAAAATCCACAGTCGATAAGAACATTAAGGTTGGTCATGATAAAATAAAGAAAAAATACATGATCATATATATCACTCCAAGATACCAAATAGGTAGGAAATAGCTCAAATAATCAGGCAAAATTACACAAGGCAACACAATTAGGCATGAAACAAGGTCTTCATCTCTAATGAATGCACTATGAACTCTAAGGGAACACTAAAAATTCACAAATACTCCAATAGATCCAAACATGTCGACATACGGGCCTCCTATCATAAATCCTTTATCAATATCCAAGAACCGATCCACCATCCATCATCATCATGAAGCACACCAATAAGAAAACACTTCCAACTAGGCCTTACACACCTAAAAATCATCCTTTAAAACAGTAATGAATTGAATATCAAATCATCATTACCATGAAAAAAATTATAGATAAAAGGAAGGTATTGATTTCATCTAACTCATCAGACTCATCAGAATCATCATCTCAAGACATAAGGTAAAAACATCTCCTTCACTAACTCTCACTCGATCAAACTAGTAGATAAGTCTGAAAACTAGGTCTTGAGAAATCAATATGGGTCACACTTATAAATACTTAACTAAGGAAAAATTATCATATGGATGGAAATATATCGAAGTTTCTACTAATTGAAACAACTCAATTAAACCTCCAAATCAACGCTTAAGGCTCTATTAAACATGCATATCATAAACTACTCCAACTAGGTTTTAGGTCTCAAGAACAGTCTTGAGAGATAACTAATCTTAAACACCTATAAGGAAAATTATTAGATGAAAAAAACCTTTGAGACACATTAAGGAAACCTGATAATACCTCTCCAAGTATTCAAAACTATATATCATATGGAGAAAATAATTTCTTCATACTTGTTCCACACCATATTCTTGATAGGCCTAATAGGGTTAATTAGGCCAAGTGTACTTGAAAATAAAAAACATCTCATAAAACCATTCCTATAGATTACACACCTTATATAAACTTGTACAAATATTCATGACCATCAAATTTTGCTACAACATGTGCAAAACAACACTCATCTCAAACCTCCATGACTAGATTTTAGCCTTCTAGGCCAAAGGTCATAGAAGCTTGCTAGAGACATGTTACAAAAAAATTATTCACACTAACTCTACTCAAAATTTATGGTCATTTATAATCCCTCTAAATGAGTCTAGAACAATTAATCTTTCATCATGAAACCTTCATCTCAACTATGTACCTAAAAATATATTCAAAATAGAGGTTTTTCTTCAACTTCCTAAAACAACCTAAACATAAAATCATACCACCAACATGAGGACCTCGCAAGAATCCTCTACATCCATGAAGTATCAAAATTTCTTTCTCAATCCATTTGGAAACCCATACACTTTATATTTATCCTATCACTATAGGTCTAGGGTTTTAGAAAGATGGTTTTTTTGAACCTCTTATTAACAATTGTTTATAAACGATAGGACATCATTTAACTCTCATATTAACTCTAAAACCTTTTTTATTATATGCCTCAACTATGGTGCTGAGAAATATCAAGACCCAATGCAAAGTTTTATGAGAAAATGAGAATTCTAAACTTGACATCAGTTGCGTGAAAAATGCACTTTTAAGAGATCGATATGACCAAAAATGACATTTTCAGTGCTTTTTCTTCAATGCTTGACCTAAAAAATTTCTCAAAGCACTAGAAAAACCTCCTTAATGACTGTGTCCCAACTATAATTTTTATGCTACATACATCTTAAAACTTCATGAAACCATGACTTACCATGCTTATTAGCCTTATCTTCACTTCAGTTTTTCTTCGAAAAATGACTTGTATCATATACTCATAAATACCATATGACCTCGGGAATCTTTCAACACATGACATGCAATGTAAAAAAACCTTTCACATGTTCTATGATAACTTTGATATGCTACAAATATCTCAATCTCAATGTTTCTACAACTCATTTGCAGATTGAGGTCTAGAATTAGGCCTGAGTAGGCTTGGATTCACCCTCATGAATCAAGAGAATTGACACTTGGACAACCTCTTACAGCACTCATTAACACCTTTGACACATCATATTGACTACATTATCAACCTCACAAAGACCTCTATACAACCTCAAAAGTGAACTCATACACCTGACTAGCCTGACTCATGCCTAAAACCATGCAGACATGTATTAAAGAAAACATAATGGAAGATAAAAATTACATCACTACAAATAAAATTTCTTCTTATTACTCTATAAATTCTTCCTCAAATTCTTACCGTGGTTCTTCTCTCTTGTTTCTTCACTTGGGAATTCTAACATTCATATAGGTGGTTGAAATATTTGAGAATCAAGAGGGGTTTGTGCAGGAGGAATATTAGTAGATGTGCTCGATATTCAAAGCCTTAAAATCATGGTAAACAATTCCTCTCATTCTAATCATACTAGAATATCTCTTTTCAGCCAATTTTTTTCAGAATTCTTGGATTCGACTTTAACAAAGATTTTTACTCATTATTTTTATGGATTATGGACTTTCAAAATAATGATTTATTTTTTATTTTTTAGAATATATACTTTTGATGGATTTCAGTGGAATCAATATTGGGTCAAGATGTGTTACATATGCCCCTAGAGGGTCTAAAAAATGTTCCTAAAATAATTTGTCACAAGGGAAAACTATCACATTTCACCAATGCTTGGGGGACTAGGTCATTGAATTTAAAGGAAAATCCATTTATCAAAAGAAAGGAAACAAATATATAACTAAAATAATTTTTGGGGGAAGTGCCACATAGCACTCAAGGATCACATAGGATTACTTCCTAAACCTTAAGTAAATCATTGTATGAAATACAAGGGAGGAATATTTTTAGAGATAGAGATAGGAAAGGGAAATAATAGGGATTTTAAATCAAAACAATAACATAGGTGGAGTTCATCAGCATTAAAATATACAGTATTTCACTCAGATCAATCAGCATAAATCATTCATATAAAAAGAATCAACAAGAAATAAAAAGTTTAATTGTATTGGTTGCACTTGATTTATAAATGATATCGAGTATAAGTCGATATGAGGACAAAATTTCAATAGTAAAGAGAATAGAGGAAATGAAGGAACTTTTTCATAGAAAAAAATTCGGGAGACAGTAAACAAGAATTAACCATCCCTTTACAATCAGGAGGTCATCTCCTTTTATAGCTTTCTAATTCATCTCTTCAACTACCCCTCACATGAATCTTCATGTCCTTATTCAACTTGTGACTTTTAATTTTCCTAGTAAGTGAGAAAATAAGTCCATTTTTTATAAATGAAAAGGGAATTTTAAATTTAAACATTAGAGTCACTGAAGTAAAATATGACAAAAATAATGATTGCTTATAATGAAGAATTCAAAAAGTGGGGAAGAGAAGAGGAGAAAGAATGGGAGAGAAAAGAAGAAAATGCTCCCAACAGCTTGATTAAGATGCCTCTTACCTCGAGATGTAGATCATCTCTAATGGTGTTGAAGATGAAATTTCGGGTCCATGTCAACTTTCTTAAATGTTGCAATGCTCTATCGATGATGATCGATTCTTTCAAAACCTTTCCCTCACAAGACCTTACTAGAATAATGTACAAATTTTGAAATAGCATATTTGAATTTAATTAAAAGGAAAGGTGATGAAACTTTGATCATTTAAGAAAATTAAAGTTATTTTAACTCACTTAAAAAAATTAAAACCTTTTAAACACTGCAATGCCTCCCAAAATACCAAGTTCTTAATGTAACTTGAGACCATTGCCTACATAATTCAATCTGATGATCTGGGGCCTTGGGAAATTAAACCATCCATGAGATGAGGTGAAGAGGAATTTAATAATTTGATAAGTGAAGGTGAGATATTTAATGAAAAATTCTTCAAGCCTTCGAACGATTCCATCCAATGAATCGAGAAAGACACTAAGACTAGAATGTTCCATCATGGACAATAAATTAGGAATCGAGAAGGCTTTTCTCCTACTCAGAGAATAAATGCACTTATAAAACCTTACAAAAACATGATTTTTAAATCCATAAAGGTTGAAATTATTGAATAATAGTGGATGAACAACCAAATTTTTTTTTAATCCTTTTCTAGATACTTCATTTTAGTAATAGTTTTGGCAATTTCATCGAATTGTCGTCACGGCTTGAGCACTTTTCCTCTTGGGGAATGAAATTAGTGTCTTTAATCAATTCATCAACTCAAGACATTATACTATTATTAAGTTTATTTAATGGTTAATTTCTAAAAATAAACATTTTCCATCAAGGGTCTCGGATAATGCCAAAAAAGGTCTCCCAAATGTTTTACTTCCTCACCGAGACGTTTTGGCCTCCAATTTTAGGGTTTCTCTTCGTCTAGCATCTTCAAAATGAAAAGTGAATTTTTAGGTATTCTGTTTTATTCAGATGATATGGAAAATTCTATGAAAGTAACAAATACTTCATAAATCCAATCCTACCCATTTTCATGGGGCAATAAAGTTCTCATTGGAAAGCTAATTTTTTGAGGATCTCATGCTCGCAATGCGTTTTAGCTCATTCGACTCACCGCGACTCCATATAGCTCAGAGGGTGAAGTTTCATTTGATGAAATTTAATATAATTATAAAACATGGATGAGGGTATAAAATTATGTCATACCAAAACATTCTCCATTCCAAAGGCATTCATGTACTAAATCTTGGGCTCAGATCTAATGGAGACTCGTGAGCAGGGGTTTATGAGGTATGAGCAAAAGTGTGTTCTTGAGCATGAGGTTTCTTAGTGTAATTTTGGAATGACTTAGTTATAACAGAAATGGAGGGAAAATAAATTCAAAATCAGCTCTTAAAAATGGCTAATTATGTTTTAATATTCAAAAATTAACTCAGAAGATAGGAAAACGCACCCCTGACCCACCTTTAGTAATTTCTTTTTTAAATATGGGTTGAGGGGGTGAGTTAGGGGTTACTAAATGGGTCCCAGGAGCCCTCTCATGTCACTTCTAGTGGTCCCTACCACTTTTAGTGAGGGTAGATGAGGTGAAAATTCATAGTAACGTGTGAAAAATGACCAAGTGCAGAATTTAGCCATCATGAGGAGGGGGACAAGGGTGATGAGTGAGGTGAGTGGAAAACATGACCTAGGAAGCAAGTTTTGAGTTTGTGAGTGACGAGAGAGGGGGAACTTATTTGGTGGCACACTTTTTTGCACCTGATAAAATTTTGCACCAAGTGAAAAGGTAAAACATGTGTGGAAAATGGTGCCAAGGGTGAGGTCTATCGCTGGAGAGAGATAGCTGGAAGGTGTGAGTGGAGAACAATCACCTAACACTTGAAGTTGGAATTTAAGTGAAAAAATAACTCCTCTCCATTGGTGGCACATTATTTTTCACCTCAATAAATTTTTCACCAAGTGAAAAGGTGGGCAAGGCCTTCTAGGTGCACCATGTTTCATGCTCACCATAGAGAGGGGGTCACCCCATTTCAGAAGTGCATAACACTCACATAACCAGTGCAGTCTCTTTTAAGTGACAAAAAATTTATAACCTACTCTCATCACCTTGGTAGCACAATTTTTTTCACATCATGCATATTTTCATGAAGTGAAAAGGTAAAAAAGTGCATTGCAAGTTTGAAAATATTTTGGAAACCCTGCCTTCACAAAGAACTACTAAAAATAAATACTGAAGATGATCTTTTCTTCAGGAGATTCTCTGAGAGTTATGTATGAAAACATTATATGATTTTGAATAAAAAATTTCTGGTGAGATCATTATTACAAGTTTTGATCCCCTAAAATTTGAAATTTACCCTCCTTTTAATTCTTCTCAAGCTTGTGCACCAAAGTCACCGAAAATGGACTACCACTAAAAATTATGGTGATGAAAATAAAATAAAACATTTTGAGTGAAGAGGAAATTTCATAGGTCACCTTGAGATTTGAATCAGACCTCAAATATCCATATCTTATGGAATGTTCATTTGAATCCCCAGGGATAAGGATCTTCATCTGCACTATCGGGCCAATATCTCAAAATCTAGATGGTAGAATCTCCTGAAACCTTTTTCAATGTGAATTAGACCTTATTATATTTTTCATGAGTATTCACTCACTTCCAAAAAATCTTAAGGCTCTCGAACATATAAAACAAGATGAATAGATATTTTACTACTTTCATTTCCCTACACCATGCTATAAGTAGCCCAGTGTTGCATAACTTGTTCCTAAACCTGTTTTTTCTTATAGAACTTCCCTAAACTATCTCTCGATGATCTCACAGATCTAAAAAAACTTCCCATATTATTTTTATCTTCCCGTACATTCACGTGAAGGAAGCTTTCACTGTGTGTAAAAATCCTTACAATGGGCTTTTGGGCCTCTAGGAGAAGTTCCTTCAAAGTGAATCAAAATGAAATCTACCAATTTCTTCCCACCAAATTATCTACACACAAAAAAATACTTCAAAATATAATCAACACATCCTCTTGATATGATGGGGTTTACATAGTCAAAAATTGGTCTGGAGGGTAGGTTTACATTACCTAGGGTTCAAGCATTTTTGAGTGTGGGATTAGTTGTCATGGAATTTTTTTCAATTTTTCATTTTAGACATTTAACATGACAACAAATAGACCTAACCTCGGGAATTTTTTTTTGTTTAAACAAAGTGAGAATGAAGCAATTAAGAACCATAAAATATCAAGACACTAAGAGGACTAGTGCCTTATCCATTGGGATATAGAGTTAAATAGCTTTCTAAGGATGGATACAACAAAATCTCTTTATTGAACATAACACCGACAAAAATAAACATATGAAAAATGGGAATCACATGACATGGAAAGGGAAACATATAAAACTAAATCACCTATTATACATGAAGGGGTGACCCACTTTCACTTTAAAAGTTTTCTTGAATATCATCCCCCGAATGGGTAATATTGAGTGATGATGTTATGTGAAGACATTGATCTGTTCAAGGAAGTATACTCCTATTCTCAACTACTAATGAAATCCATATGCTTTCATGAATT